>BRDA01013952.1:9595-21423 GCA_036984385.1 Crenuchus spilurus
AGATCCTCTAATACTCCATCACACATCAGCTACTAACACCTCTGTTTTACTAACATCAGTCTCACTAATACAGGGTTACCAGATCCCCTAATACATCATCACACATCAGCTACTAACACCTCTGTTTTACTAACATCAGTCTCACTAATACAGGGTTGCCAGATCCCCCAAACCTCTTTTGTTAGTAACAAAGTTACACCACACAAATGAAAACTAGCCCAAAATCTAAAGTGACACAAACATTTCAAAGAGCTTTAAAACGTAAATCTTACTTTCTTATTCAGTTTCTTATTTTATTTAGTGCAGAAACTCTGCAAACCATCAACTCTGAAGTTTAACCAGCGACTGTATATTTGCAAACTTGGCAACCCTGCACAAAGAAAATTTTTGATGACGAAGGCGACGTGTATACACGTCAATGTGCGCATGTGAGCCGTTTCAGGGACAGATTAAATCACAGTACAGATACAGCTCACTGACATTTGTGAATGTGAACCATCAAGACAGTTAAATCTGATCTGAGCAAAAAATCGGATTTGAGCAACGTGGCCTGTAATGTGAACGTAGCCATAATTCATAGGTTTAAAGTTAGTTTTAACTTGTAACTTGTATGTAATCCAGTTTTGCATTAGAAACTGTGTAGACAGCACATCACACACTGAAGCTAAGCAGGTCTGGGTCTGGTTGGTCCTTGGAGGGGAGACCTCCATAGAAAACTCCAGGCTGTGGTGTTAGTGGGGACAGCAGGAGGCGCTATTCCTGTGTTTTGTGTGCACCCCAAATGCTCCAGTGCAGTGACGGGGTTTAGCTAAGATAGTGTAATGTCATGCCCTTTGCCCAGTGAAGAGGTAGGGGGACCCTGACCAGGATGAAGCAGAAGATAATGGATGGTTAGAGCTCTGCTGTTGACTGGCTACTATTGCATGACCCACACTGGTGATGTTGCGGTGGCTCTCTAATGTCTGTGCCAAATGTCAAAGTGCTTTCAGTGTTACAGAAATGATGCTGTATGGAGGTTACCTCTTCAAAGTTATCAATCATGAAGAAGATGTTTGGGTAGCTCATTTTGGACTCTTCTCCTTTGCTGTCCATGGGATGCTTGCTAGGGGAGGCGAATACTTGCTGTGGAATGTAGAGCAACAGTTAATACACAGGGTCAAGTGTTCTGCTGTACGGGTTTGGTCAGCCAAATAAGTCATTTGTGATGGATTACACTTGGCAAGACGGCAGCACATTAGAAACAATGGTTTACAAATGTACACATACTAACATCTCCAAAAATGAGAATTAGGGTGCTTTCACACCTGAAAGTCCGGATCATGGTCCAAACCAAGGTTTGTGTGTTTGTTACTTTGTATATTTGGTCCGGTTAGGTTTGTTTTCATACTGCATTTTTACGAGCGCACCAAAGACTTTTACTATGACACGCCTACGTGTTTAGCTTTGTGAGTAATCTCTTCTCATTACCTGAGACTTCTTCTTATGGATGTGGATATCTCCTGCATCTGAGCGCGTGCAGACAGCACATGTGACCACGTAGTCCAGCTGAGAGAGAAAATGTGATACATTAGCAGTCTGAATAAGACTTCAGCAATGCAGGAAGAACTCAAGTCACCTGTTATTAAGGAGATCAGAGAAAGTAGGGAAGGGTGATCTGATCATTTTATACGATGAGCAAGGCGATCATCCACCAGCTACATTTCAAGCAAATCGTAGAGGCCCTCCTACTGTTTCAAAACTGTGAAAAGTGCCCTGTTGTGTTGTTTACATTTTACGCTTTATGGTGTTTACACTCTTTTAGTTTAGATTTCAGTAGTTTTCTTCTATTCATGGTCAGATTTCTTAAAAGTGTTATATGCTCACATATTGATTGGCCTGCTCCAGATGCCCTACTCTACTGCCCACATTGGAGTTCATATGAACTTTCTGGCCGTTATCATTGCTACCACTGTCATCATCATTCCTGTCCCACTACTGTCACCATATCAGCTCACCTGAACATTACAACATCACATGATTATGATTTATCACAAACTTAGAATTAGCAGACCAGAGGAGGATGGGTCCCCCGTGTGAGTCTGGTTCCTCCCAAGGTTTCTTCCTCCAGCTCTGAGGGAGTTTTCCCCTTGTCACTGTCACCGTTGGCTTGCTCACCGGGGATTAGGGATTAATGATTTGGTGTCTGTTATTACTAACACTGTAAAGCTGCTTTGTGACATCAGTTGTAAAAAGCGCTTTATAAATAAATTTGATTGTCTTGCTGACCACAACGTGCACATTTAATATAAAAGTTTAATGTCATTTTACCTCCATTTTGAAAAGTGTCTTTACTGTAATATTGTGTCTTATGAGTTTTGGGCTATTTTAGCCATTTTTAATCATTTAACTTTTGTCTTTATATACCACTTTAAAAAATGTTTACCACAATGTTTGTATCCTGTATTAATGAAGCATCATGAAGGGTGATAATGTAAACAGACTGTAAATGAGCACATCCACAGTTCTGGGACATGGGGCAAAATTCAACTGGTCACAAACATGTGAACATGTCCATGTCAGCTAAATTAGACACTCCGAAACCAGATCTCTTCTACTGTTTTACCTTTTTTTTTTTTTTTTTAAGAAAAATTGGCCAAGAATCGAGTCTTTTCTTTAGATTTTGTTAGTTACATAATTTATATTGTGCATAAACTTGCTGTTTTATTAAAAACATTACAGTTTTATCATTATGGCACAAACCTCTGTAGGGCATAGACCTCATTCCTGATGGTCCAGCCTACGATATTTGATCCATCACTGTAACTTGCACAATCTAAAAAGTTACCCAATTCAACAACAAACATATACAATAATTTAGAAAACAAAAAACCTTCTAACTAACATGACAGAAGATGATCAAATGTGTTCATTTAATAACATGTATACCATCAATTATATCCACTTAATAGAATTTATAATAAATTGAGTAAGTTAAATGGAAACCATAAGAATAAATTCCCAGTACTGTGGATATGCTCAAGTGTGAACACATGATGCTAAAAATGGTGATAAAATGCAGATACATACAACTATTTACAATAAACAGCAGGCAGGAGGTTCCCTGCTTGTCCACTTGGTGGCAGTGTTGACAGTATCTCATTCCTCATACCTCCGTTTTTTACAGACATGTAAATGTATTTTTAATATCACATTTAAATGATCATATCTCAATTTTTTAACCTAATTTTCTCCCCCAATGTGTTTGATCACCAACTGACATCACTTTTAATGTCACTGGCTAACACAGGCCTCCTCCAGTGCATGTGACGTCAGGCTCCGCCTCTTTTCCCAACTGCTGCCGATACATCGTCGCCAGGCAACCTGCATTTTTCTTGATTTATCCAAATCAAACAAAAAACAGACAGAGTTCCAAGCCGGCACGTGGACGGAACGTGACGTAATTGCTCAACGCGACTGTTTTTATGTTGACGCTTTAACTCTGCAAATAAATAAGCAGGCTGATATTTTCACGTTTGCAGTTCACATCATGCACGTGACTGTGTGTGAAACTATGGGAAGATCTGCTTTATGCTCCCTAAATCAAATGAACTGGATCGTTTTGTTTTTTTAGGCTGATTTCTGTCCCCTTCATGTCTTCTGCTCATCAGGTGACCTCACATCTCGACTCACCTTTTGTAAGATGAGGTTCAGGTACACACTCTCCTCCCAGTCTATGTCAGGGTCCCCCAGCCCAGGCAGCTTTTTGGAGTCCCGTCTGTACACCTCAACCTCCACCTGCAAATAAGAGCACAACGGGCTGCATTACGTCACATTCAGAACCCGACACGCATTATACACTGTAGTGGAAAAAAGTATTGGGACACCTGCTCGTTCAGCGATTCTTCACAAATCACAGAAATCCTTCGATTGTGGGAGGAAAATGTCTCTACTGTCCAGGAAAGGCTTTCTTCTTAATTTTGGAGCTTTGGTGTGTTTGTGAGATCAGGATGATGACCATCCCACCTCATCCCAAAAGTACTGGATAAAGCAGAGAACACAGCATGCTGGGAGGTTTTATACTCCTCTAGCCCACACCTGGCATTAGTAGGTTCATGTTTATCTGCTCCAGAGAGTCCTTTTCTGTTCTCTACAGGAAGAAGACAAGCTGTGGATGCAACTTAAAGTAGCTGGATGCAGGTAGTTTTCCTGAGAAGGGCTGAATGCTTGGTTTGAACAGACAAGGCTTTGTATTAGGCTGTAATTGCAGCAGTGCTGGGTAGCTCTGTAATAGCTCTGTATTCAGCTCAGACTCGTGTTCTTTTTGATGGAGAGATTGATGGAGATTCGTTTGGCCATGTGGACTCTAATGCAGCACTGACTGGTCTCTGTATCCAAACTGGAAACAGAGCAAAGAGTAATTTATGAACTGCACAGTCCTTCATCTAATTTAACTGGCAGTAGAAAGACTTTCTGAGCCTGATCACTAACAGGTCCGGCAGCTCTTTTGTGTGAAAGATAAGAGTAAATAAATAAATAAACAGTACTGGCACTTAAAAGGTGCTGCACATGGTTTCCTACAATTGGATTCAGTTCACATTTTTGTAAAATTCACCGATTACCAGCTCTCTTGTCTGATGTTTTGCTGGAACAAACTCCAGAATTCACCATAAAGGGGCAACAATCCAAAAATCTCGGACCAATGAACATATTACGCCCGCCAATCGGCAACAGAGATGCTCTTTTGCTCCGCAAGCTCAGACCTCGGCAATACACGTGCTGGGTGATGGAGCTTCTAAAGGAGCACCGAAGGGAGGGGTGCGTTTGTTTTGCCATCAGCAGCTGTTCTCAGGAATCGTGTACCACGTCTTTAACTTCACGATGATGATGATGAGAGTCACGTATTGATGTGTACAAAGACTACAGTGCAGATAATGACAGCAAGAGAAAACACTATAAACCCAGTCTAATACACGGCAACGTCAGGATCTTATGACAAACCTGTGGTTGGAATGAACTTGACCTGGGAATGTCATGTGACCGTGTTTACTGCATGTGTAAATAAGTGAGCACAACAGTCAATTGAAGCAGAGTGTAACACCATCATCACGGGCAAAGGACATGACCTGACGGATATGCAAAAGGGCATGATGATGGAGTAGCACCTTGGAAACTTCATGGAATGTTCTGGAGTCGCCGTAGTGAAAGTTGTGAGAATGAACTTCTTGTACATCGAGTGTCTCCCAATGGCGTGACAGTGGTGTCCCAATGGTTGTTGATGCCAGAAGGGAATGATGACTCCAGCAGGTGGTACAGAGCAGTACAGGAAAGTGTCAGGATCATGTCAAGTGGAATCTGTGACCGATGTCCTTCCAAACCTTCATAATACTCTGATATAACAGTGCATGTATGTGAGTGCTGTAAGCTCGTGACTTTTAACTAGCATTTTAGTAAATATCTCACTACTCTGGCAGATAATAGTGCTTATTTCACAATGCTGCTTTGTCCACAAGATGGTGCTAAGACACGTTTCTTTCTGTCTGCTGAGGCCATCAGTGGTGGAAATGGTAAAAGCAAGCTCTCTAAGCACTGAGTAGGGCTGGTATAACTGTAATATGATGTTTTTCATTGAATAAGATACATTAATTCATTCAGTTTTACTGAGCTTTGATCATTTGTGCACATACTTCCAAAATACCTTCAAAAGAAGAGTTCAGTGATTGGGGACTGGATCGTGCCCAATGCCAGGTGGGCCACAGGGGTGTAAAGCTCCCCGGCATTGAGTATTAGAGCAGGGGAACTGTGTTCTCTGCTCCATCCAATACTTTTGGGACTTGGGGATGAAGTGGGATGGTGATCATCCAACATCCTGAGCAACAGTAATGCTCTTGTTGCTGAATGCAATCAAATCCTCACAGCAGTGTTCCAAAATCGAGTAGAAACACTTCCCTGGAGTTAATAATCATGACATCTCTCAATAAATCACAACAGCCTTGTACCTCTACGCTACAGCTGACCTCTGTGCTCAACACAGGAGACAAAGGGGAAAGCAATGAACCTTGGAGGTTGCCATGGTTACAGAGGCAGTGACATCAGCCGAGGAGATCAGGGGTCAACCACCTGGGGCAACCTTAACCTTTAATGCTGGCCACGGCGAGGGCTGAATTAGTTACTAGGAGGCAGAAGAGTGTGCAATCATTCACAATTGCAATGATTGTGCACTCTCGCTTTCACTTTCACTACAGCGGCTTTAGAATAGTCCACTAAACTGATTACCGCCTTTTGTACCCGATTACCATTTCAGAAATCAGTGAAATATCCTCTGATGATTGTTCTGCACTCTGCTACAACTGACCGGTGTGCTCCGTGACATCCCGGGCCCAGTTCACCAAACCAGGGGTCGTCATAATATTCTGATATGACTTTGCATATTCAAATTAAACAAAGCAGCATCCATTTACAGACCACTGAATTATGTTAATGATGAAAGCAAGTCAAAGACCTCGGAGCACGTTACAGAGCACACAAAGAGAACTGCACGAGGCCGAGTGACCCATACAGAGGAGTAGGGTCAACAGCTGGTTCTGAGACGGTGTGCCATGGCCCATAAAAGCAAACCGCACATCTGAGTAAAACTGGCAAGTAAACAGTCACAGCTGCAGGGTTAGCTCCACTTCACTGGAATCATCAGTCACTTCAGACCTAATACTCATTACAATACATTATAATTGGACATCATGCAGTATGTTAATGAGTACAGGCCCTTTGGGTCACTGTGGCAAATGACTGCAGTGGAAAGTCTCTTAACCCTAAACTTAGACTTAGACAAGAACAGCAGGCAATGAGACAGTGAACAAAACATGTAATATTATATACAGTAGAACCTCGGTTATCGTTTTTGTACTATTCTGTGAACGTCAACTTTTTTGGCTGAAATTTTGTCCCAGTTATTGTTCATCCGCCCGGTTTTCATCGGTGTGCCCACATGACACGCAGCTAATTTCACTACAACAAAGCATCCACCAGGTGTTTGTCGTTCATTCTGGTTTTGCTTCTAACTGAGTGAGCGTCACCCCGTGCGTTCATCCGAAATATTCCCAGTGTTTTTCCCGGTTTTCCCGCCAGAAACAGACCTCTCCTGATACATTTCCATACGCCAAGAAGAGCTCAGTAAAGGTAAGAGTGATGTTAAATGCTCATTTATCCATTTCATTAGTCTTTGTATATGTAAAACTATAGTTACTCTACATAAACTGTATCTCATGTTAATTCATGTCTTAACATCTTAATTGGATTTATGTTATTAATTATGAGGAAACATGGCTTCAGTATCATTTTTTCGGTTATCATCGGGCACTTTCGTCAAAAAACGAGGCTCCACTGTATGAGGCATCGTGCTATTTAAAGGAGAAATCAGTCATTTTTTACTAAAGAGTAGCAGAGCTACAACTTATAGTGCATCTTACATGAGACGTAGAATCTAATTGCTTTGCAGTCCCTGAATGCTCCTGTTTATGCTCCACATAGCAGGTCCCTCACATTGGTGACACGTAAACATACTGAGATGGTGATTATATTGCAGTTTCTTAAATCTAATTTGAAGAGACCTGTCAGCAGGGAGTCCTTACACTACTTTTTTTTGTGCTGGAAGAGTCTAATGGACGAAGAATAGCAACACTGCTTTCTAATGCCAAATTTTAAAAAGGTGGTTTGACCCGTAAGTAGGAAATGTGCTAATAAAAGTTCATCAACTTGACTGTAAACTCATTAAAATTCATGTTTGGGGGCAGCTCTAGCTGCAAGCACCTTTCAAAAAGAGTAAAAACTGTGCACATCATCATGAAACGTCTGCTTACAGAAGAGTGCTGTAGATGCTTTTAATTGGACTCTGTGTACAAGCAGAATCCTACTGATTAAGCAGCCATTAGGCTCATTAGGGTGCATAGTGTGTTGTTAAGGATTAGCAAAAAGGATGTTAAGAATCACACTGACCTTCACTAGAAGTTCCCCGAAGAGAATTTTGTGAGCTCTCTAGGAATATCAAGCTTTCTGAGCTCATTGTATCAAATTATATAGTAGCTACACAGTCTCCCATCACATTCCTGCCATATGGAAGCTACGACCTGCATTGAGAAACTGGATTGTGTAGCATGGCTGACAAGAAAATTTTCCCTTAGGGTGATCAGACATCCCAGTTTTTGACCAACAGGAGATTACGTTGTGCTCGTGTTGGCCAACAGAGGGGGCTGCTGTTGTCTACCAACCACTTCTACTACATGCTCGTCTAGTTTTCGCAAATACTGCCGTGTAAAACTCAACCAGAAGCTTTCAAATCTAATAACTCAACAACATCAGTAAAAACATTTTTTCACATTTTTTCAAGGTAGTCTGGGGGTTAAATTCATGGTTGGGACTACAGGATGAGAATCGTACTACCCGATGATGGTTAATCTATCCGATTAAGCCTACTTGACTGTAGGCTATCCCTCCTTTTTATTGCACAGATAAGACAGTTATTTTAATGAAGGATAGATATGATACGCATCATGATAGATGGGTTAGGACTCAATATACTGGAACACTACAAGCAAAGCAACATTCCTTAAATCTAACTTTAGGAAAACTCAGCAGTGCATCCTTACACTACTGGAGTCTAAGAGTCTAATGGCTGAAGATAGATTACAACTCTGTCAGCTAGCAGTAAAGGGTTTAAACACAACATCAAATGAATCGCTGTCACCTGCTGCCATTAAAGACAAGGCTGGGATTATGAGCTGGGATTATGGGCTGGGATTACGGCACTTCCAGGTGATAGTAAAGCTCTTTAACTCGAATTAGCATACAATCTACTAGAATGTAGGCTACCATGTGGTCTACAATATTGATGAAACTGTCCCTTTTTAATGGTACAGTTAAAACCATTAGATATTTTAATGATAGAGTGGTAACCCTACTTACGAGTTTAATCCGTTTGCTCGTTAGCTGGTTTGCTCGTTAGCTGGATGCATTTTCCCCATAAGAATACATGTAAAACTGATTAATCCGTGTCAGCCGGCCAATATACAGTATACTTTAATATGTAAATAATGTGTTTATATGGGTTTTATAAAACATAAACGAGACGACGGTGCTCGTGTAGGCTGGTGGCTAAGGAGGACAGGAGGACGGGCGTACGTGTATGGCATGGTTACACTTATCATATGAAAAGTAAAAGTAAAATGTATCTAACTTTCTTGTTCACTACCTTTTGCTGTCTTTGTGTCACTTTCACTAGCACTTTCACTTTCACTGGACAGCGGTCAAAGGTAATGACTGACCTCTTCTTCTACGCTAGCATCTAGGGGATGCTACGACCGCCGTGCCCTTAGCAGTTGGCATACTTGAACTAATTTACGCTACTCGTTACCTGGATTACTCGTTAGTAGGGCTGCTCGTAAGTAGGGGTACCACTGTCTACTGATCACAGAACTGAAAACATCCCCACTTTTAATTTGAGAAATCTGTGTTTTCACAGGATATGGATCCTTTATGAAGCAAAGCCGTATGAGACTATTATCAGGTCCGTTATCATATTACTGTCCAACCCAAACACAGTCAGCCAGTGTGTGACAACAAACACTACATTGTGTATTCATACCAGCACCTTCTTCTCCCGTGAGGAAATGTAAAGCCTCCATGGCAACCAAAGCAGAAAAGCATATAAATAATTCCTAAAGCTTACAGACATTGTTTGATGCTGACATTTTGCTGCCTCTCGTAGCGTCTCATCAAGGTACATTACACAGACAGATCCACGTAGCTTAAAATAAGAAGAGAAAAAGAAATGAACACGAAGCAGAATAGACACAAGACCGTTGTTCAACAAGGGCACAAGCCCATCAGAGCCGAGTACATCATCTCTCACTGCCAGCACTGCAGGCCTCAATTTTCACAGCTCAGTCAGAGGGAATTGGACCCATCACCACAGATAGGTGCCCGAGTGAGTGCCAGACAGCACCGCAGCCATCACTGCATCCTTAACAAGGGCCAATGAAGGACATTTCAGAGGAGCCCAATCCCAGAGCTTCTTCCTCTCTCCTGCCAGAGAAACAGCTGCAAACAAATGAGATCTTGCTTTGATGCCGGCAGAACGCCTCTCTGTTCAGCTGGTCTAGCTGGAACTTTAAATGAGGCTCAGAGGAATCCTTGAGTGAGAAAGATGTTTATAAAGGGTAGATGGTGCTCTCACTCTCCCCATCACTTTAACATTGTAATGTCCGCTGGCTCAGGCGTCTACTGATTGGTCCATTCAGAGCTGGGAATCCTGCGCTTTCCTCCGAGCACGTTGGCTCCCCAGTGATGGTGTATCAGCGTTAGTTAGAAAAGAGGCGGTGCCTGCATCACACGCAGCGGAGGAGGCTTGTGCTCGTCTTCACCCTCCTAAACTACATTTGTGCAGACCTAGAAGTTTCTCTCTCACACTGGATTAGACTCTCTTTCACTAAAAGTAAAGCATGCACATCACTTCTCATGGAAAGATGTTTCCTGACTCAGAGAGGAGAAACGTAAGGAATTTCATTAGTGCTCCTCCATTTAATCTAAATGTAAATGCTCAGACAGAGAGAGATGGAGAGAGTATGCAGATGATAAAAAGGACAAAGGCAGGTATAAAGAAGGCAGCAGAGACGGGTCACTGAGAGGGACAAAGCAAGAGCTTCTACATTGTCTTTCAGCTAATTTAATCATCTCGGCTCTCAAGGATGCAAAACCAAGCAAACTGTCAGCAGAGATGAATCTGTACTGTTGAGGACGGACTCTCAGCACTGAGGCAGAGCTTTCAGTCACATATAAATGACATCACTTGCTCAGTGATTGCTTTGACATTTGATTAGTGCCAAAGAGGACAGAGAAGGATCGATGAGCTAGCGCACACGCTAACCGGCTATCTGCTGAGAAATGGCTTTAGTGTAAGAGAAGCAGTGCTGTGTGAATACAAAAGCAGGAGGATTCTGTAACCGTGCAACAGGCTACAACAGTCATTTCAGCCCCTAGAAACTAGGCCTGCTATGAATAAATAAATAAATACTGATACACACACACACACACACACACACACACACACACACACACACACATATATATATATATAGGCAGAGAGAGAGAGAGAGACAGAGACAGAGTGAGAGCGACAGTATGTGTGTGAGAGAGACAGAAAGAAAGAGTGTGACAGTGTGTGAGAGAGGGAGAGAGAGAGTGACAGTGTGTGTGAGAGCGAGTGAGAGAGCACGAGACAGACAGAGAGGGTATGTGTGCGAGAGACAGTGAGAGAGAGAGAGAGCGAGAGAGAGAGAGAGAGAGTGTGTGTGTGTGTGTGTGTGTGTGAGACTGTGTGTGTGACAGAGAGCGAGAGAGAAAGAGAAAGAAAGAGTGTGTGAAAGTGTGAGAGAGAGAGACAGAGAGAGAGTGACAGTATGTGAGAGTGAGATAGAGAGAGACAGTGTGTGTGTGTGAGAGAGATCGACAGAGACAGAAACAAAGTGAGTGTGAGAGAGAGTGAAAGTGTGTGTGAGAGAGAGAGAAAGTGTGAGAGCGCGAGAGACAGAGAGCGAGAGAGAGACAGTATGTGTGTAAGAGTGCGAGAGAGAGTGAAAGTGTGTGAGAGAGAGAGTGAAAGTGTGTGCAGCGCGAGAGACAGAGAGCGAGAGAGAGAATGTGTGTAAGAGTGCGAGAGAGAGTGAAAGTGTGTGAGAGAGAGAGTGAAAGTGTGTGAGAGAGAGCGTGAAAGTGAAAGTGTGTGCAGCGCGAGAGACAGAGAGAGAGAGTGTGTGTAAGAGAGTGCGAGAGAGAGTGAAAGTGTGTGTGTGAGAGAGAGA
>BRDA01013952.1:27842-38478 GCA_036984385.1 Crenuchus spilurus
TTGATTGATTGATACTTTGTGGATTTGTTACTGGATGCCTTGAATGTCTCCTCGGGGATCAATAAAGAATCTATCTATATGCCAATCACTTTGGCTAACAATCTGTAGTCCATCTGTTTCTCTGTACACTCTGTTCTTAAATCATCAGGACCTTCACAGAGCAGGTATTTTATAAGTGGATCACTCTCAGCACTGATGTGGTGGTGGTGGTGTGTTAGGTGTCCTGCACTGCCATGAGCACAGCAGAGATGCTAATGCTTTCATCTACGCTGACCATGACCTTGCTTACCTGCTGAAAGTGCTGGTGTGGCACAGCCTGGTTTGTGCCACCCTCTTAAGGCCTCAGAGAATCACCAGATTAACGTCCCTTTATTGATACCTTCAGTCAAAAGCTTATAATGCAGCTGATCTACAGAGAAACTCCACTGTGTTCTTCCTCCTACCTCATGACCAGCACTTACAGCCCAACGGCATGACGTCATTACCGTGCAACAACACAACAGCTTAGCTTAGCTAAAGTCGCACTGTTAGCCTTCGTTTGAATGTTTAAACTAATACAAAATTGCTCTCTTCGCTCCTTTAAGTATAAAGATAAGTTACAGACATCAACATTGTTAAAAGCGAGCTCTCATTCTGGAGTAAATCATGTTTTTTACGAGGCTGAAGTTGACTTGTTTGAATTAGTCAGTTCCACCTTAAATCTGCAGTAATAACGTTGGGCTCTGTACACAAGTGAGACTGTAACAGCCGCACTATTTAAGGTGGAACGGAAAGTTCGAACAACAAGCGGCCGCAGAGCACTCACTCACCCAGACCGCTCATCTCCTGCCGGCTGTTTAAACGGCTCCTCTCGTCGGCGATGGCCTTCAGCATGTGCTGCAGGGACTGGTCCAGGTCATCGTTCTCCTCCTCCGCTGCCCCCGCCGTCTTACCGTAACTCGGAAAGGACGCCATCCCCAAGCTGAGCTCATGACAGTCTGATAGCGGCAAGAGAATGAACCTGATGCTGGAGAAAGACGAGCAGCCGCGGCCGAAGTGAGCCTGGGCGTCGGGGTGTTTCTAAACAAGGAAACTGACAAAAACAAGAGCTAAAAGAAAACAAGCGGGGTTTACACTCCCGCTGTCATTCGCGGACACTGAATGACACAGTGTGAGACATGGTTGTAGTCTCTCCGTCTGCTTTAGAGGAAAAAAAAGCTCGGCTCTGCGGGAACACCCCTCACACTTCCTGCGGAGCAGGACAACACAGACCGCTTAAAGGGGCCGGAGCTTCAGATCACTTCACAAACCAATCATGATCCGATTTGCTCTTTATTATCTTACAACGGTGAAATTTTATATATCATACAAACGTTATAATATATTTTGGCTGTAATATTGTAACACATTTAACTGTTGATATGAGTGATAAAAAGTGAAAAAGTGATAAAAAAAAAACATATGAAGTTGATACATTCGAACAGCAGAGGGCGCCATAACATCACGACAGACTAATGCAAGGTTGCCAGGTCCGGAAAAAAATATCCATCCCAATGTCTGACAGGAAGTCTCATTACATAAGCTGAATTCAGCTTTAAATCTAAAGCACCGACGTTTGAAGAAGTTAAAAAAAATATTTTAATCGTATTTTAATTTTTCTTTGTCAATCATTTTTCTAGTTTTTGCTTTTAAAGTATTATTATTATTACTATTTATTTTTACTGATTTTGTTTAATCAGAAAGTGTTTTCTGGTTTTTGGTGTTTTCAAAATGCTAAAACATCTATGAACTGGCACCAAATATACTGTAAGTGATATTACAGTAGTACTTGAAAGTTTGTGAACCCTTTATAATTTTCTATATGTGGGTATAAATATGACCTAAACTATCATCAGATTTTGAGTCCTAAAAGTAGAGAAAGAGAACCCAGTTAAACAAATGAGACAAAAATATTATACTTGGTCATTTAAAATGGAATGGAAATAGTAAAATGTTATAAAACTCTAGTTAGAGTGAAGAAGACTATGTCTCTGTGAATAAGAACAGGGACAGTGCAACAACCTGCATTGTGGCTGTTTACAGCAGTGTGACATTTACACAGGTAACATAATTGCTTAATCCATAATCTGAAGGGCTGTTTTTGAAGTGCCAACGTGACTGTTTTGCAAACCCTTTAATGAGGACAGAGATGTACTCAGGCTGGACATGAAAGAACCCTTTCTAATGACACTGAAAGCTTCTGCACAACAAACAGATAAAAGGCAGTAACTGGGGTTATCAGTGCTCTCACAGGACCATTAGATACAGTTCTGCAAGCTTTTAACCATATGAGAGCATATTCAGTATGAAACCTGGGACCATAAATAGCCCTGAAGACTTAAACTTGTCCTCTGACCAGTTAGTAGTGTTTTTAAAATACCTAGTTTTCCCCCCTGAGGTCCAGTTATGACAAATAAAAAGCAAGGCAAGTTTATTTATATAGCACCTTTCATACATCACAGTCATTCAAAGTGCTTTACAGATGAATAAATACAAAGACAGAGCAGTAGAATGAAAAGAAATATAGTTAAAGTTTATATTTTCAGTCTGGGTTTAAAAGTGTTTGCAGTTCAGGCTCTTCTAATATTCTCTGTAAACTGACTCCATTTAATAACAGAATAATAACTCAATGCTGCATGTTAAGTCTTTATTTTTGGACTAACTGACTGTTTTCTAGTGATCTGAGAGTTCTGCTCACATCTCTATAATATATCAAATAAGTCTGCTGGTCCTACACCATTAGGTGATTTATGGACCAGTAAAAGTTATGAACCTCCAACGGTAACTTTGTATTACTCCCAGAATATATTTATATATACGGTTTGAATACCACATTCATCCTCTTCACAAATCCCAGAATGCACCGCGCAACCGGCAACATCCGGTTCACCATTTTCTCTTGTTTATATCTGTGCTGGCTACGCTACACACACTGTTTACAACTTTATTTGGTAAGTAAATACTTACGTGATATCTACTAGCTTTTGTAACTATATGCAGATAATATTTCTTTGGATATTAAACATCATATCTTGTGTCAACTTGTATTTTGAATTTATGCAGTGTGTTTTTAGTGTAAACACGTTGTTGCAAGCTATTGTGTTGCATGCTATCAATTCAATGTAGGCCAGTGTGGCAAGCAGCGTGATAGTGTAGCTTAGTAGTGATAGCATGGTGAGCCGGTGAACCGGATGTTGCCGGTTGCGCGGTGCATTCTGGGATTTGTGAAGAGGGTGAATAGCCTCCAACCCTCTGCTACTGTAAGGCTGTGGTAGAAATATGAGGCAGCAAGTTTCCAAAACAAAGAGGATTCGTTTAACATAGACAGTGAAAACAAAACAAACACGATGGCTGAAACATAAATCAGCACTGGGCATGAAAACACAGAACTAGTAAAATGAGTAGTACAATCACAATGTAAGAGGGCGTGGACATGACGTTGACATCGCAGACACGTGACGAGACAAGAGGGGTGTCAGGGGGAAGGTCACAGCTACATTCCCTGTAAAGTGTACCTTTTATTGTGGAGTAATAAAAAAAAAAAACGATTCAGACATTTCCATCCAAACTCCCACCTTACATATGAATCGATGTACTTCCACTGAAAATCACAAACCTCTTCCACTCGTCATCTGAATAACAAAATGGCCCTCTTTTTCCTCATTTATTTTTAAAATATTGTGTTCAATGAGATTTTTCCATTATGAAGCCCTCGTACAATCTAAAAATTATGCCTTTACTTGGTTCTGTTAAGTATGCTTCAGCAATTACTTGCAGTATTAGTTCATTCATGTCTAAAGTTTTCTGTTTAATTGTGTGGTCAAATTAATAGCGTATCTGGAGATTTCTGAAAAAAATATAGTTTTTCCAGTCCATTTTTTTCTCTCAAAGTCTGTAAATCTTGCAGCTGACCATTGACAATAACCAAGACGCCGTTGAAAAATGTCGTTATCGTAGTGCTGCCTTTTAAGGGACCTACTTAGGCAGCAAGGGACTAAAACAGCTTACGTCAAGATTTGAGACACAGCCTAAAACCGTTATGCTAGTTGCTAGCCGAGCGTAGCACTTCACTTCAGCACTATCAAGCAAGTTGGACACAGAGTGGAGAAAAGTACTGTACAGTATAGTTTTTAATATTGAATAACTGTTTGCTGATGTAATTGTCTTTTTAAACTCCAATCACAATGCATGCATAGCATTTTAACTATATTTTCTAGTCCTATAGCTAGCTAACAGTTAGCCAGTGCAGCTAATTTAGTTAGCAGAATTACATTTTCTCACAGATTTGGCCATTATTAGCCTCAAATTTTGGTCTCTGCTGTGTATTAAAACCTTTAGGCCTTAAAAAATATCACACCTATTATTGATAATATTTGATATTATTGATCATATTTCAGTCAGTGAAACAGAATATCACTAAATATATTATTCCAAACTGAACTATGATGTGGTTTTTAACTGATGAGATTACTGTATTATTATAATTAATTTTAATTATGTACCTCTTTGTAATATTATATATATATATATATATATATATATATATATATATATATATATATATATATATATATATATAATTTTATTGTATAGGTACATTGAGGTTTTTGGTGTGCAGATATGTCTCGCAGAGGTCAGGACAAGAAGAGGGACATGGCTCCAGGACATCAGTCAATGCATGAAGGATCACTACAGGCCTTCCAGCGAGTCACTTTAACAGGTCTCTTTGAGGCCCTTAAACATGTAGTGTGCCCTTCTACTCAGAAAACCCCTGCGAAGGTAAGGACAAAGTTACCCCTTTGGCCTCGGAGTCATTATTTATTTATTAACGGAATAGTCTGGTCATTTCCTCAGATTTTAGTGATCTTTTTTTTAATTGAAGCATATGCATCTAAAATACAGCCCCAAAGAGGGAAACAATTGACTGTATGGAAAATGCAATACAACAAACAAACAAACAAAAAACAGTGTTTCTTATATTTATTTAGATTTTATTTAATTGCATACATTATGAATCTATGATATTTCATGTTTTGCCTGTTTTCATTTGTTAATACACATCCATTCCTGCATTTCAGGCCTGCAATACATTCCAAAACTAATGATGTGATTTCAGGTGATTGTAATCATCAGAAAATCTAGTTTGTCAACAAATGTCTGAGAAAATTATTGAGATGTTTAAAAATAATGTTCCTTAAAGAAATATTTGCAGATATCTCCCTCTACACTGGGTATTACATGATTCAAGGAATCTGGAGGAATTTCAGTGTGTAGAGGGCAAGGGTGCACACCTATGCTGTGAGACCTGTGGTCTCTGATCCCTCAGATGACACTGTGCCAAGAACCGCCATAACTGATATAACCACAAGTCAAGGGGTTATTTTGGTAAATCTATGCGAAACACTGCAATACAGTTACAATCACAAATGCCACTTCAAACTTTGCTGTTCACAAAAGAAGTGTTATATTAACTACGTTCATTTATTTTTCTGTGCTCAGAGGCATGTGGTATGGACCCTCACACAGAAGAAACATGTATTGTGGACAGTCAAATCCATATTACAGATTATTTTTGGAAGACATGCTCCAGACCAAAGATAAAAAGGACCATCCAGACTTATCAGCAACAAGTCCAAAAGCCCGGGTCTGTCATGGTATGGTGTTGTGTCATTATGCTTTGCAAAGGAAATTTGCCTTTTAGAGCAACATATGCTGCCTTGAGGATGACATCTTTTCCAGGGATGTCCATGTATTTTTCAACAAGACAATGCAAAATCACATGCTGCACACATTACAAAGGCATGGCTGTGGAAGAAGAAGGCACAGGGCACTGATCTGTCATGCCTAATCTGTTTCCAATAGAGAATGTGCAGAGAATTTGACAAAATGTGACAACAAAACCCCACTGCTGTGAATGTGGCAAAATAAATACCTGAACCACTTCATTGCTTTGGAGATGCCTGAATTTTCCAACATTTTTGGAATGTGTTGCAACCCTGGAACGCAGGAATGGGTGTATATTAACAAATTAACTAACAACCAGACAAAACATGAAATATCTTGAGTTCATAATGTCTGCACTGAATTAAAATTTAAAGTAAATGTAAAAAAAACATTTTTAATGTTTGTATTTTCCATACTGTCCCGTTTTTTATTTGGGTTTAGGTAATGACCATTCTATAGGCTTCTTTATGGTTAGCACATGGCATGTAATGATAAATGATAAAATCCACAAATGGTGCTGCTCGAGATACTCAATCATCTCTGTTGGAAGGGTGAGGTAGGACAGTGTCACCCCTCTCCTTCAGCTCATTTCACAGAAGGTATCATGGGATGTAGGAATATTGTGAATATGTGCTTTGAGCTAGCATTAGTGCTAAAACAGTTATTTCACTAAACTAGTTTAAGTAGCTTGCACATATCTCCTATTACAGTAATTATTGTTTATTTTGGTTGTTTGTAGACTAATATGTCCTTTTCTAGTGAAATAATAGTGTTTATTGAGGCAGTTTATGGAATAATATTTTCTATTATACTGAGTAATAGTGTTTATTGAAGTTACAGACTAATATCTTTGGTTAGTAATAATGTTTATTTGGGTTGTTCTTAACCGTGACACAGATAAGGATTAAGTGGGTGGGATGATGGATGGATGAGTTGTTCTTTAGATTAATGTCTCCTATTCTGGTGATTAATACTGTTTATTGAAGTTATGGGCTGACATCTCATATTAGTTTGTAAATAAACACACTAGATTGGCATTAATTATGTTTTCAAATACTTTGGATATTATAAACATTAACATGTAAATGGTAGGTGTATAACAGTGTATGTGAGTAACTACACATGTTTGGTGTTTGCAGTGGAAGATCCTTGATCATGCCAAAGGATTCCTACTTGAGAAGGAGGCGTATCTCAGTAAACTACTTGCACTGAAAGGTAATAAATACACATGCTTTTGTTGGATGGCACAGTTTTTACATTTCATGAGTAAGATACTAGTGCAGCTCAAAAATATGAAGAAGTTGACACATAAAATGACATTTGAAGCCTTTTGAGTTTGTGTAAATTACTATTCATACAGTGTCAACGTTAAAGAAAACTCACTTGACATGTGATGAATATAAAATATCTGTTTAATATATACTTTATAAAATTAGGGAGGCATCACTCCAAAGTTAGGATCAGACATTAGTCCTGATATTAACAAAATTTAGTATTAATTAGGTATTTGATTGTATGTTTGACCAAGATTTTATTAGTGTTTACACTTAATATTCACAAATATATTTGATTACTACTCATATGTTTGATTAAGTTACTTAAGCTGCTTATTTTTTCTATTTTCAGCTGCTACATTTTATTTTGAATTGCACTAAATGTCAGAAGTGGTATTGGGTATTGATCAGTATGCAGAATTTATGTATCTATATTGGTATCAGAACTGAAAAAGTTGGATCGATGCATCTATAAGGCATCTGTGATGTCCTGGGCCAAGTTAATTCCCAATCATGAGTGGTCATAATATTTTAATTTAGTAATGTATACCTGTGACTTTTCACTCTCTCTTTTTGGCTAAATGTCTGAATTTTGCAGAAATATTTTTGCAAGAGTACAACGTGCCAAAGAGTTTGGAAGAGGTACGAGAACAGTATAGTCAACTGTATTCCACATCCTTGTAAGTACTTTTAAGTGCCAGTAGATGGCAGCAAATACTCTTTTATGGCACATCTCTGTGAATGACTTAAACTCTGTAGGGTTCTATACACAATAAGACTCTAGAACATTTCAGTATTCTTCAAGCATAACATTTTCTTACCAGATTTGTTATCTTTATTAATCTTTGCTCTTATGATACATCTTTCCTTCATCACTTTGCACAACAGCAGACGCAGCCTTAGAGCTTGCGTGCCTCACATGGACCAGGGACCAGACAGCAGTGAGGAAGACTCGGCTGAAGAGGAAATGGATGCACCACAGCAGCCTCAGTCCTCTGGGCTGTCTGTCTCAAGCATCCAGGAGTTTGATGGGTGAGTTAATCAAACTGAGGATGTCCGTTTCTGTAAGGATTAGGGGTTTGACTGATGTTAAGGCTTGGATGATAAAATCATCCAATATTATGTTTCCAAAGCATCTGTAAAGTGGCAGTAATGTTCAGAAATGCACATGTTCTCTTACACCACATGAACTTTTAGAACCTAAAGTGATTTTTGATGCTTCAGTAGAAACATTGACAGTGTACATTAAATGTACTCTTGTTCAGCATTGTGAAAGGTCATGTTCATTTGCTATTTTAAGGGTAAAATTTAAGAATTTTAACACTCAATCTGTCAATCATATCAGCTAGTGAAGCTCAGTTTAACTCTCTGGGGTTGCATCGGTGCCCCAAAGTGGATGTTTCTTGTTATTTCTGTTAAAATCTTTGCGTCATGACAGCACAGACATACAGTTCAAACCCATCCTGAATCTGTAGAGTCTGTCCATTCAGTTTCACCTCATATGTGTGTGGTTCACATCTGGAGCTCATCGTCTATGAAAACATCATCTTTTCAGGTTTAGGGCTGTATTATCTGTTTACACAGTGATCTGGGTCCAATTAAGAAGAGATGCCAAATTTGAGACAATGACCTTAGACGCCAAAGAGGAAGTGATTATAACTTAACTGAGATTAACATGTGAACATGAACATGTGAGCTTAACTGAGTGAAACTGTGTTTGTGTAGGTATCTCTCTTTCTATAGGCAAACTCTGGAGCTCTTACTGCGCAGTGGAATCCTCACTCCAGACCAGACCGTCCTGCCCGTGGTGTCCGAGGCCATCTCAGGCCTGTGGAACAGCCTACCTCCAGGGCAAAGGACTGCAGTCCAGCAGTGCCCACTGAAAGAAAGCTCTGTCGCTTGGTTAGAACCAGTTAATAACACTTCCTGCACCTCTCTCGATTCATCCCAGCTTCCCAGCGTAAATGCATCTGGAGCTTCTGCCTTGGAGGAGGTAAGGATGCTACTGGAACTTTTTATTGTGAGTCATTTGTCATTTTCTTACAGTGTCCAAGTTTTGTTAGAATTACTCCCTCTTCTAACAGCTATTGGCATCATGGCTTCCTCAGCCTGTGTTCTCCTTTGCTGCCCTGATCCCAGACTTCTTTTGATGCCATTAACTTTGTTAATGTGTGAATATCAGCGCCTGTTACGTAAACCGAATCCTTTCTCCGGGGCCCTGTCCAATATGAAAGCTGTTTATCACTGTCTAGAGGACCTGGAGGGAAGATTTCTTTATCAGACAACAACACAAAGGTATTTTCCAGAGGAGGTGTGATTTTCAGGCAATATCTGCCACACTGGTTTCTCTTAGGACAGATGCCATCACTTAATCTTTTTTTTTCAGCCTGAAAACAGACACAAAGGTTTCCGTGGGGGGCTGCCAGTCTCTCCTGGCTGCGGGCAGGCCAGCTGAATTATGTTTGCTGGTTTGTAGGACTGCTGTGGCTGAAGTGGGCACAGGAAAGGCTTTGAAAATGAGGCAGTGTGGCCTTATCACTGCTTGCTTCTGTCACACCGATAACGTCATGGGAAGAAATAATTCTCTTTTCAAAACACAGAAGATGTCTTTAGTGTTACCATGATAGAGACGGTGTAACCTCCATAACAGCTGCTGAAGACATGTCTTTGTCCCCCAGTGTTGTGGCTCATCTTTTTGGAAATGGCAGAACATTTGCAGTTGAACAGTCCAAAGGCTAAAGGGAAGGAGATGAGAAACTCAGGCTATGAGCCAAAATATTATGAAAAATATTGTAATAATGTTTAGTTTGCTTTTGGCTTTTCTTGTGTCACTAAAACAGCTGTTTCTTAAGGTAAGTGCTATCAAGACATTCACAACGGATGCTTGGTGGGGTCACCATCGATAGAACTTGTGCCAGCACTTTCCACAAATGCTCATTTGGATTGAGATTTGGGGGATTTTGGGTAATATCAGTAGGTAATGAGCACTGCTTAGAGGGTGCACTCTACAGGCCTTTCTCTTTCAGCTATGACCCAGTCATCTGACCATAACCATTTGGCCCATGTCAGAGTTGCTCAGGCCTGCACACCTGTTCAATTCTCCTGCACGGAACATGACAACTACAAGACCTAACTCTTCCCTAAAAACCCAGACCTTGACATTCCCAGTTATTCACTGCATGTCTGAGTAGTCAGACTGTTTTGGCTTATTGACAGCACTGATTTTAACTGAGATTGTGATTTGAAATTTAGTTCTTTGTGTTTGTTTTATTTTTTGATAGGATCTACTCCAGGATGCTTATGATGTGATGCAGAGAGACATGTATGCTACTTCAACAAATAGGTACCTTTTCTCATTCATTACATTACATTACATTACATTTAGCGGACGCTTTTATCCAAAACAACTTACAATAGTATAAAAGTACACATGCAGAAAAATACTAAAGTTAAATAATTAACATTACGATATCGAATGCTGAGTGCATATCAGTACTCATGGGGAATAGTTGGGATCACTAGAGTAGGTGAAGAGCTCGGATTTTAGGAGTTTCTTGAACCCAGTGAGGGACACCTCTGCTCTAGTGGTGGTAGGCAGCTTGTTCCACCATCTGGGAACT
>BRDA01013954.1:5948-59692 GCA_036984385.1 Crenuchus spilurus
TTGCTCCTCATGTGTTTACACACATTTTTCTTTGCAAAGGGCTTGTAGTTTTTCAAGATTTATGGCCTGTCTTGAAAACACCACTGTATGCACACCGTATGCACAGATTTTCTATATTTACTATGAGACAAGGAGACTATGAGAGACATGACAAAACCTTCAGCTTGCATATCTTGAGGTGCATTTTGAGGTCTGTTTAGGATCATCATCCTGTTTTAGAAGCAATTTTCTTTTCATCCTTAGCTTTTTTTTACAGATAGTGTGATGGTTACTTCCAGAATTAGCAGATGTTTTAATGGAATCCATTGTTCACTCTAAGAGTAAAATGTGCCTCTGGCTGCAAAATTATGACCCATCCACCCCCATGCTTAACAGTTGGAGATGTGTTCTTTTCATAATATTCGGCACCCTTTGGTCACTGTGGCAAATCAGTATTTAACTTTATTAAGACAAATCTGCTGTGGAAACTCAGAAGTCAACTATTCTCATAATTTGAGATCAGTCAGAAACAGTTATTGTTTTCCTTTTATCCTGAGTCTGTGTTAAAATTCACTCGGCATGAAATGATTTAATTGTTTATTGTAAATTCAGTAAATCTCTCTCCTGTCTTATTATGTCTTTTATTATTTAAATTTAATTAAGTTACTTACAAATCGTAATGTCTTCATGCAGTGGGGGAATATCCGTATCAACTATCACTATTTCTAGGAATTTTTATGCAAGCTTAGTGATATTTTTCCAATGGCAAAGTAATAGTGAAGTAATGAGATGTGCAGCAGCTCGAAGAGAGAGCGAATGTGTTCGGAAGAGATAGAGGGCAAGTGGAAAATCAACATAGAAGAGCTTTGGAGAGATTTAGAAGGACAGGAGAGAGACAGAAAGAGAGAGAGAGAGAGAGAGAGAGAGAGAGAGAGAGAGAGAGAGAGAGAGAGAGAGAGATATGCTAGTCTTGCATATACAGACCACAAGGCACTCAATGTGCATTTGCGGCATCTTAAATACAGGATTTACAGCATTAAGCTGTCTAACAATCCAATTTCAGTGTCAGGAGTAAACCTCCAGTAGCAGTAGCAGTAGCAGTAGCTGTAGCAGTACTTGCATATTCCCTCTTCTAATTTCCTTAGCTGCAAGGTTAATGTACACCATAAAGAAAAGGATCACTGGTGCACAAGTTCTTGGCATATTACAGTAAACAGCTCTAGGACAGACACAGGGCAGATGCTGTTAAAATTCTGCCGTTTAGAACAAACATAAGTGTCTATAAGTTGCTGCATGTGTGGATTTTGTGATAATACTTAGTTTATTTGTTATAAGTATATGAATTGATTATTGATTAATATTGATAAATATATCAATATGATATAAATTGATAAAATAATTATCAACCAATAACTAAAGCATATTGTTCCTTCTTACTATTTAATCATTCATTTGTTTTCAACTCTGTAAACCACAAATGAATGATTTTTCAACAATTTCCTCATTTTGAGCTAACATGAAGGGGTACTTTTGATTTAGAAGTATTCTATCTGGATTTTATTTTTTTTTTATTTTTTGAATAATTTTATTTGTTCATTTTTATTTTGCCATTTTTTATCACTTCCCAATGTAGTAGTAGCCAATTAGCCCATCCTATCCATTAGGACTCTCCCCATGACTTTTGCACTGTCCCTGACTCTAGGAGGGTGAAGACAAGCACAAGCTTCCTCTGTTGCATGTGATGCAGCCACCACCTCTTTTCGAACTACCTCTGATACACCGTTACTGGGGAGCCAACGTGCTTGGAGGAAAGCGCAGGATTCCCAGCTCCGAATGGACCAATCAGTAGACGCCTGAGCCAGCGGACATTGCAATGTGAAAGTGATAGGGACAAAAAGTGTTAACTACCTAGAGAGCACGGCCAATTTTTGCTCTCTTGGCACTGTTGATGGCAAACAGAATGACCAGGATTTGAACTCGCAATCCTCTGGTCATAGTGTCAGTGTCATAGCCTGCTGAGCCACTTGGACCCACTTCTCGCTGTGGTTTTAAATAAAAGCAGTTGTCCATTTTTTATTCACTGACACTTAAAAACATGAGCTTGAACAGTAAAGTCAGCTGGAAGGTGGAGCTTCCCAGCATTCTAAGAGATTCTATTGTTTCCTGTTAATTAGCACTTGTTATCAGTTACCTTCAAATACAGTTAGTATTGGGCTATAAGTTATCTTCAGGCTAAATGATCCAAACTGGCTGAAGAATTTATCAGTTTTTGATATCCTCACACTGCTTTTCAATTCAGTTTGTCCATCTATCAACACACTTTTGTATTCCCTCATTAACAATGTTTTTGGCTTGAGTTGTGAGCCACGACCGCTGTCTTCACCTCTTCTTCAGACATGAATCTCCATCCTCTTATGGCTTCTTTCAGGGAACCCAGAAAACTGTCAGCATCAATTTTCTACCTGATATTTGACTTTTTAAAATGTAATTAATAAAATGTTTTCCCCAATGTGTTCGGTAGCCAAGCGACCCATCCATTCATTGACTCTATCTATCACTTGTAATGTCCCTGACTTACAATGACAGTTACTATGCAGACAGTGACCTAGTACAGAAACTGTTGTTAGTACATTGCAGCCAACTGAAGTTTTAATCAAAAAGTGCAGATAAGCTTTGTCTATTAACCCTGATGGTGTTTTATAATGTATTTTACCATGTTGGCCTGTTTTGCCATAGATAAACATTAAATCTTTTAGTAAATAGTGGAAACTGACCAGGATGAATGGTTAACAGTGAGACTGTGAGTGTGTTAATGTCCACCTCTTTTTACATTAAGCCTCTGCAGGACATGGCCTCCAGAGAGGTGCCACAGTGCCACCACCTTTAAGTGTCACTAATTAGCCCTAAAGATAGATCTAAACTAAATCTACATAGAGTCCACAGAGCTTAGCCTTTACACAGTGAGAGATGGCCATGGCCAAAACTGTCCGGTTCAAGTGAGTCCCTATGAGGGCACCTGGGTTACATAGTGGTTGGGGTGAAATTGATGATTCACCTGCACCCATTTCTGGAAGTCAGAAGCAATTATAATCTAATAATATTCCATATTTTAATTTGGCCAAATTCTGGGTGGTTTTCAAATATGAAAATGCTAAAAAAAAAACATCCCAGCTGCTGCATCTGGATATAATATCATCAGAATATTACTCATTCAAATCAAATGAGAGAGTCCAACAGATTTCTGTCAATGAATAAACTGAGAAAACTGCATTAGGACATATATAAATACCTCTGCCAGTTGTGTATGGATAGTCATTTTAAATCAAACTAAAATAAAATGTTGAATTGAACAGAATCATGTTTTTCATCCAAAATTGCTTTAGTGGAGATTTCATGATGCACTGAATCACTACCTAAATATCAGTTCCTAACTGAATCTTTGTGCTGTCTGAAATTTAAGCTGGTACCTGCTACTGGGTCCGGTCTGGCTCTAACTTGGTCTCCCCGTTCTGCTTGTCGCTGTTGGACTTTTGCGAGAGGCGGGTGGACATGGTGGCGGCCTGCACCACGGCCTTGAAGCTGCGTTTTCGCTTCTGCACATTCTGCTCCGGATGGAAGATGATGACGTAGACTTTGGGGATGTACAGCATGCCCAGAGACACAGAGGCGCTCAGGCTCATCGACACGGTCAGTGTGGTTGTCTGGATAAACATCTGCAAACCAAACATTCAACACAGACTTTCAGTTAAACACAAGGAGAAGGACTATGAAGCCATCTGCTCAAGTTGTGGTTAAACTCCAAATTTTAACTGACAAAAATATTTTAGGTACTAAGTCTAGGTACCCTGGTCAAAATTTCTGTTACAGTGAGAAGCTAAGTGAGTAAAATACAGTATGATGTTATTTACATAAGGCATACATTTAAAGATGACAATTTGTTAACATTTTAAGTGGGATAACGTATTTATTTTGATCTTTTACAGAAGGGGTGCACAATACATCGATCATGATCTACCGGTCCATCGCAAAAGGTAGTGTGGGTAGATCGCATGGCATTTAAAAAATAGATGTCAGTTTATCATCCGTCAGCGCTATAAAACTTGTCACTTGATTGACATAGAGGGAGTCAAGCAGTAGGACCCAGCAGGAATCTAAGCCGCCCAATCTGAAAATCCTGTTTCACTTTATGCCACCCACAAGCTCTTTCTTGCTATGTGAACTTCTCCGCTATCGTTCGCGCGCATGAGTTTAGTTTATCGTCTGGTGTGTGTGTGACACTAATGCTACTCCACATCTCACAGACGGTAAGTTACTCACATAAACATATTAATAACATCTACCAACACAGGATGATGACTACAATAATAAAACACTAAGCCAGCATTACACAACTGCATAAAATAACAATATGAACAATTCATAACTGTTTTACAACTGTGTACAACACGCAAGTGCCTCTGGGTGATGACGTCACCATACCGCGTGACCTCGACATGGCCAATGCTACAATAGCATTGTAACATTACAACAGCAAAATATTATTTAGGTTATAATGAATCATGATTAGGGCAGCACAGAGAGAGAGAGAGAGAGAGAGAGAGAAAGAGAGAGAGAGAGAGAGAGAGACGGCGTGTGTGTGTGAGAGAGAGAGAGTGAAAGCAAGCAAGCAAGCGTGTGTGTGTGTGTGTGTGTGTGTATGTGTGTGTGTGTGAGAGAGAGAGAGAGAGAGAGAGATGGAGAGAGAGAGAGAGAGAGAGAGAGAGATGGAGAGAGAGTGAGAGAGAGAGAGACTGAATGTCTGTTCACGTGACGCTGAGCCAGTATTTTGACTTTCTTACTGACTGATTAGCTGCATAATTATCATAATTTTTTTGACTATTAACTTGCGGGAGCTTTCAACATGTATGTCTTGTCCTGCTCCTGCTACAACTGGATTGACTGACTGACCACTCCGCAAAAGACAATTTATATTGGTCCCGTGCCGCAAGCTATTGTAACGGGTCCCACAGTAATGCAGACCTCTAGTTTGAGGCTGGCTATCAGCAACTACTGTCCAGACTATGCATTCCTCACTGACTCCATTCAGTGCAAGTCATCAGAGTAAAGTAGGCTAATGACAAGACATGAACACAGTTGTATTGTGTAATATGGGTTCATTTAGTTATTCAAGGTACACCAGCATACATTGTACACATAAACTGTCAATATATTTATAAAGAAATATATGTCTTGCATTTTTATATTAGGTAGATCATTTGGACTTAGTCATTAGATTCTATTTTGCAAGTAGTTATTCTGGAAAGTTTTCTTCCAGACCTCAACTTGACTGCCACCATTCCTGTTAACTGCACTGTTTATCCCAAGTTTTTGCTCAATCTTGAGTATCCAACCAACCCACAATTCACTAAGAAGTTCCCAATCACTTGCAATGTCCCTGACTATAGGAAGGTGAAGACACATGTTTCCTCTGATGCATGAGTCAGTGGGCATTGCATTGTGGTAGTGAGAGAGTGCCATCTACCTACCAGTAAAGAGCATGGTCAATTTTGCTCTCTCAGGTCCCAGCTGCTAATGGCAAGCAGCATGACAGGGATTATAACTTCTCTGATCATAGTGTCAGCATCTTAGTCTGCTGATCCACTCTGAGCCCAATTAACTGCCATTTCTTAATTACATTACAAAATGTTATGTTACTAATCTTCTTATGGCCTTCTCCTGCATTGTGGACATGATTTTTTTTTATTTTCAGAATTCAGGCTGCTTAGAGGAGCCCATTAATACTGATGTTTGAACAAGGTTTAAAGAGTCTTTATTCTTTATTTTTTTAGGTTTAATCTAGTCTCCTGCTTTGTGTTAAATGGTTAAACTGATTCAGAACTACTCCAGCTACTGAGTCCTGGGGACTAACCTATTTTAAATGGTTTTCAATTATTCAATCTACTGTTAAAGCCCGAATATTACTTGAAGAATTGATGTTGAAATGTGTATATACACTGACGCCAGGGGGTCTAATGAATAAATAAAACCCCAAAGACAATTCCCAGCAGGGCCTTTTGTGCATAGAGTCACTGCCGAAGCAAAATGGAAAGGCGGGCCTTGATGGGGGTCCACCTGGCTGAGGGTGTGCACAGCGAACTAACACTGTGGTTCTTAATTCGCACAGTGGCTCCTCTTAGCTTTATTAAGAAGGGTAAAGACATCATTTTCCTGGCTCCCCCACATTCCTCATTATCAGCCTCCCACCACAATTAAACCCCTCACTGCTATGAAGCAAGGCCTTTGTCTCCATGTCATGGTGTGTCTTCAGGAGATAAAGAGGGGGAGGAAACATTTTCTTTTCTGCACGTCTCATCCCTTCCTGTGTTTGCTCATTGCCATATGAAAGGTCTCTTCAAAAGAGAAATTGCGTGAGACACAACTTTGGCTTGTTATCACGGGTCTGGCAGGTTGCTCCTCACTCCGCTGTATTCATATTGAAATGACTTCATTTTACATAATTTCTCTACTTAGGGATTTAAGTAGTCGCTAAACTGTCAGCCCTTTGTTGACGAGTTTGAGCTGAGCTGGGGAGAGATTCTAGGGTGGGGGTGGGGGGTGGTGGTTAAATTTTGGCTGTTGCTTGAAAGTAATGATTTTCCTCTGTGCAGGTACACATACACTGTTGGCTTGGTTGCATTTGGGAGGAATGAAGAACACACAAGAAACAGAAAGAGAAACAGAAGGCTTCTGAACACACAGAGAAAGTTCATACTGCATATGAACTATAGTCCATAAAGCTTAACAGACGGCTTACAGTTCTCAATGACCTCACTTCTCATTCCTGCTCGTGCACACAAAACATGCTCTGAGAAACTGGGTAGTATTTGGGCGGTGGATCATTCTCAGTACTGCAGTGACACAGACGTGGTGGTGGTGTGTTACTATGTTGCGCTGTTACAACTGAATCAGACACAATAGACCTTTTCATTGCACTTTGTAGATGTAAAGTTAGAGACAGTAGCTCATCAGTTGCTGCACAGTTTGTGTTGGTTATTGTCTAGTCCTGCATTGGTGGTCACAGGATGATGCCCACAGGATGTTATTGGCTGGGTAGGTTTGTTTTGGTGCACTCCAGTAGTGAGGTGGATGTGATTAAAAACTTCAGCAGGTCTGCTGTGTCTGATATACTCATACCAGTGCGACACACACTAACACACCACCACCACATCAGTGTCACTGAAGTGCTGAGAATGATCCACCACTCATATAAATACCTGCTCTGTTGTGGTCCTGACCTTTGAATAACAGGTGAAAGGAGGTTAATACAGTATACAGAGAAACAGATGGATTACAGTCTGTAATTGTATACAACTACAAAGTGCACCTATATGGTCAGTGCAGCTGATTAACTGGACTAGATAAAGATGTGTACCTATTGTAGTGGGCAGTGAGATTTTTGCATAACAAGTTCAAGAGATAGCTAACTCAGCATCCAGCTTCATCCTCTTGAATAGCAATATTTTTTCAGCCTCGCCAGAAGACTTCTAAGATGTGCTGTTGATTTTATTTCTTTTTTGTCTGCTAGCACTAACACTTCTCACTGTATTCTGCCATGTTTGCTTATATGAGGATTAAAAGTGGCAAGACTTATTCAGATTTAGGGCACTTTCACACACACTCTGTATTAGCCTTGTTCAAAAAGCAGACCAAGCTTCACACTTCAGTGTGAAAGGGGTGGGGCTAAACTCCTATAGGCTGAATACATAGTTATATGTAAATTCATTGTTTTCTCTGACATCATGAATTAAAAAATGTAATGGGGCTGTATCTGCAGTTGAGTTTCTATATATATGAACTGTATTTACTGAAACTTTAATCATCTGTTGTCTATGATATGAACCCATGATAAGGCCCCTTACGGCAAATAACAGTAGCAAAGTTCTGCACCAACACAGTGGATCCACAGGGGGTCTCTCTCACCTTTTCTGTAGACTGTGCTGTGCCAAAGAAGATGGGCACAAAGGCCAGCCACACGATGCAGGTCGTGTACATGGTGAATCCGATGGGCTTGGCTTCATTAAACGTCTCGGGGACGCCTCTGCTCTTGACGGCGTAGACGGTGCAAGTGACCATTAGAATGATACTGTAGCTCAGGCAGCAGATGAGTGACAGGTCGGACATGTCGCACTTCAGGATGCCACGTGCCAGCTCTGGATTAGGCGGCCGCAATTCTGTGTAGTCCACAATGGTGTGAGGCGGGACCACTCCGAACCAAATGAACACACCCACCACCTGTGGGAGGAGACAATGAACAATGAACTGTTGGGTCAGATCACAAGGAGCACAGTAAGATGGACAAGTGAGTATAACTTTGAACATTCTCTCTAATGGTTCACATGATCTTGATATTAAGATGCTGATGAGAAAGTGAGTCCTAATCAGCCATTAATGATCTGATGACTCGTGCATAAAGTTTAACATGGACATGCAGTCTGGTTAAATTGCATTACATGGATACAGGGCTATCAGCACTCAAATAAGGAGTCTGCGGCCAAGCTAACTGATTCATTATGCGCAGTCCCATTCTGCTTAATGCAGTAAGGCTGTGTTTTATCTGCATGGCTTAGTTCATGCTCACTGGAACAGAAACAACCATTTTCAAATTATGAAAGATTATTTTAATAACAAAACCATCCTCTTGTTATGATGTGAGAATTCAAGCGACCACTGAGATCATTTCCTTTATGCTGCGGGAAACATTTGTGCAAATACTTGCTTGCAGAGGAAAACCCCATCCTGAACGTCTTGATTTAGACCTGAACAAGATAATTGTTTTAATTGGCCTCACTAAACTTCAACTTAATGGGCTTTAATTTGGGGCTTTTGAACCACCTGACAGTTCAGCGACAGAGTAAACTGTAGTATGTTTCTTTCACACGTTTTTTCCCCCACAGCATTAGCCCTTCTTTATCCTTGCAACGGTGGCGACTCTGGCGAGGCATTTCAGACTGCACCAGCTGGCTGTCGAAAGGGTATGAATGCCTGCCCGCCTCTTTCCACCTGCTCCAAGCAGGAACTCGCCCACCACAGTAAGGCTCCACCTGTTCACAGGGGCACGTCAGGTAACTCTAGAAACGTCTTGAAGAGAAAGTTCCAAGGCTAGGAAGGGAAGCAGAGCAGCCGCATGTTGCCACAGAGGCAGATGTTGTTGTCACGAAGCTCAGCGGAAACAATTCAGGCTCGCTGACACCTCAGCCGTCATGCAGGGGAGGGCGGGACAGGAACGCATCCTGCTGTCAATCAATCTGCTACCCGTAGGCCGATAATCTCCTCTCCCCCACACCCCACTTTCACTGACTCATGCACATCGCACTCATGCTAAAGCTCCAACCACAATGTCTTTAATAATATTACCCCTGTAAGTGTGTACATCAGCAATAACAAGGAGCTACTTAGCACCTGCAACTTTTCAGGACGGCGAGGAAGAGCGGAGGCTCTTTCTCTTTCATATTAGTCACACTTGTGTGGCTGATATCGACACAAATTTCGCTGCTGCTGCATATCACAGAACATACCCTGCTCACTGTACAGGCTGAACAAGGCCGAGCACTCAAGTTGATGAGATGCGCAGCAGCTTAGCAGGCATCAACAGTGTGCCAAACCAAGCCATGTGCCTTTCTATTAGACCTTGCATTCAGAAGTAATTTCTAATTCATCTCTAGGGACTGAAGGCAATGCTTGTGAGACCTTTATCCAGTGGAGGAGTTGTAAAAAAATAAGGGAGAATGGTCAGGCTGTGGGTGAGGGGGTGAGAAGGACTGGGGAGATTAAATGTTCTATCAGATGCCTCAAACAAGATTTTTCACACAAGTCACATTTTAAATGCCATATTAGCCACAAAACTGTCATAACCATAAGTGTACAGTAATAAAACAATCATATCTTCTATTTTACCAGTTTCTACAGGGGTTAGACAATGAAACTGAAACACCTGGTTTTAGACCACAATAATTGATTAGTAGGTGTACGGCCTCCTTTTGTGGCCAATACAGCGTCAATTTATCTTGGGAATGACATACACAAGTCCTGCACAGTGGTCAGAGGGATTTTAAGCCATTCTTCTTGCAGGATAGTGGTCAGGTCACTACGTGATGCTGGTGGAGGAAACCGTTTCCTGACTCGCTCCTCCAAAACACCCCAAAGTGGCTCAATAATATTTAGACACAAAGACTTGCTGTCTTGGTCACAGATGCACCAGCAAGACGTGCACCAACAATTTGTCCTCTTTTGAACTCTGGTATGTCACCATAATGTTGTGTGCATTGTAATATACTATATAACTGTGCTCTTACCTGCTAACTGAACCTTCACACTCTGCTCTTACTGGTGCAATGTGACATTAATGAAGATTGGCCACCAGACTGGTCCACTTTAGCCATGAAACCTCCCACAATAACATGACAGCTGTTTCACTTTCATTGTCTAACCTCTGTAAATGTTTAGTACAAATTGGTATTTTAAACATCTAAGCATATTCATTAACTCACCAATAAAATACATTTCAATACAGTGAACCATTAGAGGTGAAACACAAATGAAGGTCCATTTAATATTTTTTCAGACGTGTTAGGTTGTTAAACAGCCTAGTGGGGCATGGCATTACTGTAAATACTGTAAATTCTCTCACATTATAAACTGTAGTATGGTGTTTTACTGATTCCAGACATTTGCTCAGTGCTGGCTCTGTCACATTCTTATCTGACCCCCGCCCATTTCCTGCTATGTTCATCATGTCTCCACCCCCTGTGATGTTACATTATTGTCCACGGCTGTTTCCTCAAGTGTGTCTAGATTAATGCCGTTATAAATACCCCATGTCTGTGTCGTGTCTTTGTCGTTCATTGAATGTGATGACGTGAAGTTCTATGTGGATACACCTCTGTTTTATTAAAGCCTTTACGTTTGGATATATCTTGTAATTTCTGTCATTTCATCTCTGCACACTGGCGGTTTGTGTTTTTTTTTAAACACAACAAACAACACTTTGCTCTGATCATGATTTGGTTTGAAGAACATAATCACTGAAATAATCATTACAGTCATGGTATTGGACTATCACTGGGGGACAGGGGCAGTTTCTGATATGGGCAATATGGGTAGCCGCCCAGGGCACCACAATGTCAGTTGCAGCACGAAGACTGTATGTCCTAGCCCCTATAAGTTAAGCGAAGCGCCTTAGTGAACATTGCATTGCTTAAAGATGGCCGATGTATGTGCTAGAGGGGTGGATTAGGGTTGGGGGAAGGTGGGGGGTTGTGGCCAGTGGAGGATATTTTATTGTAATGAGTTTATTTGAAGTGGTTTTGGCTCCTCTCACCCTGTCCTGACTTTTTAACTTTACTGTTGAAAAATATTCAGTTATGAAATGATACAAATTTGTTCCTTTCTCCTGATAAAGTGAATGTTGTTGACCTTAAGGACCTTTAAGCCACTCAAATGCTGCAGTTCATGAATGGTACATTCTGCTAATCAGTACATGTTGCTGAATGGTTTCATAAAAGTATTCATTATTTAAAGCCGGTAACGCTATTTGAATATGTTCACTTTTGTATTTATTATATGGTGACTTAGTGGTTAGCACGTTCGCCTCTCACCACTGAGGTCTCGGGTTCAAGTCCCCATCTGAGCGGAGTTTCCATGTTCTCTCCGTGTCTGAATGGGTTTCCTCCCACAGTCCAAAACATTGTTTTAAAACACTCTAAATTGTCTGTGTGTGTGTGTGTGTGTATTTATGTGCTTGTGTGTGTATGCACCCAGCAATGTATTGATGCCCTGTCCTTGGCTTAGTTGAATAGTGTAATGTCCTGCCCTGCGCCCAATGAGGGGGTACGGGACTAACCACGACCCTGATAAGGATAAGTGGGTGTGATAATGGATGGATGGATGTATTTATTATAGTTTTGTCTTATTCTCTGCAAACTTACCTGGAAAGAAATGAGGATGAAGGTGATGACGAGCTGAGATGTGGGACTGATGAATTTGGGTGGGGTCACTGACTTCTTGCCCTGCTCGAAGATGCGGTAGATGCGGTTGGTCTTGGTGAGCATGGCCGAGTAGGTGATACACATACCGAGGCCCAACAGTAGCCGGCGGAAGGCACAGACAACAGGACCTGGCTCTGCGATCATCAGGAAGGTGATGAGGTAGATGAGGAAGATGCCAGTCAGCAGCACATAGCTGAGTTCCCGGCCAGCCGCCCGCACAATGGGCGTGTCATTGAAGCGGATGAAGGTGATGATGACAGAGAGTGTGGCCACAATGCCCAGGATGGCCAGGAAGACAGGAATGATGGCCCACGGAGAGTGCCACTCCAGCTTAATGATGGGTGTAGGCCTGCAGGCTGTGCGGTTGGGTGTGGGTCTCATATCAAAGGGGCACATCTCACAATTGAACTCGTCCGCTTGGTAGTGATAGCCGTCACAAAGCTCACAGTGCCAGCAGCATGGAACACCCTTCACCATTTTCTTCCTTTCACCTGGCCGGCATGGGAAACTGCACACGGAGTCTGGGATCTGACGGTCACCTCCGGACCACTGCATCTCCTCCACCTGTCACACAGAGCAGACTTATCAAGTCCATTCTTGGTCATCTTCAGCTGTTCTCTGTTTCATTATACCTTATCCAGCCCAAGAAGGGTCTTGTAAATAGCTGATGAGCTGAGTCAGATCAAATGTGAATGGAAATAGCTGGAACTGTGCAGGGCAGAAGATTCTAAAAGCAAATATTTCTAAGTGGTTCTTGGTTTAAACTAAGCTAGAAAAATTATTCTTTAATTTTTTTTGTGTTCTTTAGAGGACAGATATCAACATCATTTAGTTTTAAAAAGTCAAGCAATACTGGACGTGTTACAGTTGAAGAACAGATTCTTCATATAGCCTTTCTAGACCAGTGGCTCTTAATCTACTCCTTAAAATATTCTAGTTCATATCTAGCCCCATCCATATCCATATTCATATCCATATCCATATTCATATCCTTATCCTTATCCATATCCATACCTGTATTACCATTCAACATACTTCTACCCAAACCACAAAGAATACTGAATGCCTGGCACAGGTGTACTGGGAGGTGGGTTAGAGTAAAAAAGTGAACCAGCCTGGGTAGAGGACCACTGATCTAGGTTTTGATGTTGAAATCTCAAACTTGTCATTTCTATGTTAAATGATAAACTCACATTAATTCGGAGGTTATTGGTCCACTGGCCAATGACTTTGTATCCAGGGTTGCTCGTGTTAGTCATTTGATACTGAAAGATGTCATAGCGGCCTGGAGCATCTCCATTCTCATTGAAAAGAACGCCAGTACCAGCACTGCCTGGAAAAGAAAAATAAATAGACACATTTGTGGTCCATAACAGACTAATCCTAATCCCAAACCTAATTCTAAAGACTGATCCAAACTGCCCAAGGAATTAGTCTTGTAGCGAACTAGTCTGCTAAACATTTAGCACCTACAACAATACAAAGACACAAGCAGAGTATGGCTCACATTCTGGCTGTGTTATGACCAACTAGTTGTGCAGTAAGTATCGATTTACGCAAAGGACATAAATCACTGATTGAACTCTGACTCATATAACTTATTTGGCTGCAATTCATTAAAAAGGTCTGCACATCTACAGCCACAGTGGGGTTATGCCTCCAAGAGATATAGAGACTACAGCCCAGGATCCTTGCCTTTGGTTCTGTTCCAGCAAATCTTATCGGAGCTTTAATAGACAAAAGCAAAAAGATTCTCTTTAATATGCCATTAAGTGTAAGTGCAGCACCATAGAAGTCAAAGTAATGTTGTAAAATAATATGTTGCTCAGAACCATTACACACTCTCTCCAAATGAGATCCACTTGTCTTCTCCTTGATCATTGGATGTGGTATTATTCCAAGTGTTCCCGATCAGTGTATTAGCTCCTTAAATCTCCAGATGTGTCACATCCTATAGCAGTAATATAGGCCACTGTTAGGAAGGTGTGAAATAAATTCAAGGGCGCAGGAGAAAATAATTAACGGAATCATCTGGAATTCTTCTATTCCATTAACAATAATTTTATGTCACGGGTATCATATAGCAACAGAATACTTAACCACTTTCTCAAAATTTGCTGCTTCATTTCTAAAAGCCACTGTAATACATATATGCTGCACACTCAAAGTCTGAAAAGGCTGGAAGAAGGACCTTGAGGAGAAAAATGTCTGTACAATGTTCGGATATGTCTATCCAAAGGCTTGCAAATGCAGCACCACAAGTCTAAACTCAAATCCCCTCTACCACCATCACAAGGTCTCACAAGCCAGCAGCATTAAGAGGCAGTACATGTGAGGGAAGTCCCTAGTCCCCTCTGTTTCCAACATCTCCAATCCCATTGAGCTTTCCATGTTCTCTTGCTTCTGCCCTCCACCAGCTGCTGTATATGGATGATCCATTCATGCATACTTTAACCTGATGAATATTACATATGGAGAGCTCTATTTTTGGTCCCCAATCAGATTTTCAAAGCAAACCGGGAATAAGCAGCAAGCATCAGACAGCTGCAGTGGCACAGGCAGTCCTGCGAGGGGCAGTGTGCCCGTCAATTTTTTCTCTTCCCTCCGTTGATCCCAAGTGGCTGATCTACTGCATTACATCAATTACTCTGCATAATTTGATGAGACTTGCTGTTCCTAATCGTTTTGATAAGCAGACTGAGTCATGGAAGATGCGCCCTGAAGAAACAGAGGGTTTCCTCCTGCCTTTTTTTGACTCTGTACAGAAAATAATTACTTAATGCGTTTTCTTTCCTTTGTAAAATAATGCATGTTCCTTGTTTAGATGCTGTCCTCTGAGCATTCACTCCTGACACAGACTGTGTCCGGCTTTGCAATGGCAGTCATGTTAGGGCACGAGGTGAAAATTTAATGGAAACTTCTCTTAGTAGAAAGCTTTTTACCAGGGCCAAGCATGCTAGAGGAATAGCTATTCAGAAATGCTGGCCAGACAGGAATGGGGTGAGTGTGAGAGGAGCATCAGGGGGGCACTGATTGGTGGATTGCACGATTGCCCTCTATTTGCCAGAGTTATGAACACAAATGAAGTGTCCCTGAGAGGCAGCACAGAGGAGATGATACACAATACGCTTCACCAACCTCCTAACCTGCGGCTCAGTCTGCTCTACTCAAAGCCAGTGCCCGAACATCTTAAAACAGCTTGGTGTCTGAAAGCACCCACTGTAATGAATCACCATCTGTAACTTCACTTCAACAGCATTCAGAGTCCTCTCATCCCTCAAACTTACACAGTGAGCAGTCTGCTAGCTATCATATGCAGAGAAGATTCAACATTCAGAACAAATGTTGATCAACCAAAACATACTTAGTATCTCAGCCACTTGTAGTCTGTCAGCCACATTAAACTCCAGAACATCCTTCTGTTTGAGTCTTCAGACTTCTTAATGATCCATTCATGATTCTTCTGATTGTGTCCATCCATCTTGCTGCTGGTTAACCTTCAACTGTTCCAAGCATGTCTTTCCTAGTGAACTGGTTCTTCTGATAATGTGTCCAAGATAAGATGAGTTTGGTTATCTGGCTTTCTAGTGAAAAGTGATGTTTGATTTTGTTTCAGATCCTTTTATTTGTTTTCTTTGCTCTACAAATTTCTCACAAATGTCTTCCTCAACATCAAAGATCAAATACCTCAATATTCTTCCTGTCTTGATTTTTTATTGTCCAGTTTTCACATCAATAAAAAAGCCATATCCTGCAAACTCCTTGCCTAAATCATTACAGATTTACCTCAAACCATGTAGGCAACCATCTATCCATTATCTTAATGGCTTAATTCAGCTTGTGGTGAGTTCCCATGTCTATTCAGTGAGTGCTGGGTCAGGAGATTCTACTATTTTAGCCAAAGCCAGTACAAGGCACCAATATATCACTGACCACCCACACAGACATACACACACTCACATCAGGGCAATTTACAGCAACCAATTCACCTAACCTCCATGTTTTTGGACCGTGGGAGGAAACCAGAGACCCTGGAGGAAACCCACACAGACACAAGAAAAAACATGGAAACTCCATAAAGATGAGGACTCAAACCTGAAATTCTGGATATTTCTGACACAATATGACATACTGTCTCTCTAATTTGACAAAACCACAGCAATAATCGGAATATGTCTGATAAATGAAACAATGTATGTCATAAAATATAAACACATATTGCAATTCAACATAGTCTGACATTCAGGTTTGGTTATGAGATTGTGGTTCCCTAATTTTTATGTTCCTAGAACTTTCAAAATGTCAATTTTCTTAAAGTTTCATAATTATGAAAATGGCCCACATCTACCCTCAATAAAAGCTATGTAAAAAATAGCAATAGCCAATATGTACTGTTTTACAAAATGAATGTATGAGGTCGAGTTAAGGAAAAGGAAGACATATAGTAGACGGGAGGTTTGTCCACAAAGTTAATTGTTTTGTATAACGAGACACCTCAACAGTTGTTATCATGCTTATATCCCAGTTGCCACATGCTAATATGCATTTTTTATATACATAAATGTGCATCTCATAATATTTTAATATAATCAAAAAGTGAATTTATTTCAGTAATTCAATTCAAAAAGTAAAACTCATATTTTATTTAGATTTACCTGGTTTAATAACCACAGTATCACTGTGCTTGATTGGTCAGCAGTGCCACAAGCTTATCACCTCCAAGCCACACCGCAATGATGCAGTAATTCATGCAAAATGAGCCCCAACCAAGTATTGAGTGCATATAATGTACATACTGTTCAGTAGAACAACATTTATGTATTAAATCATGTTTTAAAGTGGTCTTATATAATATTCAAATTTTTTTGAGATACTGATTTTTGGGTTTTCATTGGCTGTAGGTCATAATCATCAACATTAAAAGAAATAAACACTTGAAATAGACACTCTGTGTATAATTATCTATATAACATATGAGTCACTTTTTTAAATGAATTCTATTTGTGTTTCTCACAATTGTTCATTTTTGTACATTTGTTCTTGTCTGTTGTTGTAGTAGCTACTCCATCACAGGTTGTCAATCAATGTATATTTAGTTTAGTTATTAGGTTACCTTTCAGAGATTCCTCAGCACTGATAAAGAGCTGTGATTAAACTTCTTTTATCTTCATAAGTATCCCATTTAGAGAATAAATTGTCAAGTGTCAGCTATTCATAAAAGAGTGTTTCACATCTCTGGGATATAAATAACGTTAATTGGTCAGGAGGTACATATGTGCAAATTTGTGACTTGCAGTTTTCACAATGTTAATGAATTCAGTGACTTGTTAGCTACATTAGTCTTGTAGCTCCAGAATAAAAGTAAAGACGAAAATGCTTCACTTGATGAATTACATTGTTGGGGTAAGGGGAAGATTACGCAGAAATCATTTTTACCTGAAATCTTTACTGTGTGTGTGTGTGTGTGTGTGTGTGTGTGTGTGGCTAGGTGTATGATGTGTGAGTGGCATGCCTGGTTACAATCTCGAGCTGAACTCACCATTAAAGTTGACAGAGCGGATGTAGCTGAGCAGTAAACGTCCCTCCACCGGGTCCATTTTGTCGCAGACGCCTATAGCCCCTGGGCACAGGTCCTGGTGCATGCTGTGTAAGGCATGAGCCATGGCATACACAGCATCAATTACGAATTGTACCTTCCCTTCCTGCTCATATGGAGAGTCTCTACTGATCCGCTCATTCCCTGAGAAAGAGGAAGGGGATAAATTAAGATCACCTAATACAACACAATGCTTAAATGATCTTTGGTGGGAAATTTGAATATCAAAGTAACAGTTATTAAAGTTAAAATTCACAGATTTTTACTGACTTGATGTGAAATGGTTTGTAGAGAAATGGACTTTACAATTATGTTTCTTCACAACAGTGGTGATAAGAACCAAAGGATGTGATTTAGCAAATATGGTCATTTTATTAACTACAAAACAACCAGTGAACACACACACACACACACACATATATATATATATATATATATATATATACAGTAGTGTGAAAAAGTGTTTGCCCCCTTCCTGATTTCCTGTTTTTTTGCATGTTTGTCACACTTAAATGTTTCAGAACATCAAACCAATTTAAATACTAGTCAAAGACAACAAGTAAACACAAAATGCTATTTTTAATTGAAGGTGTTTATTATTGAGGGAGAAAAAAATCCAAACCTACATTGCCCTGTGTGCCCTTAATAATAAACACCTTCATTTAAAAATAGCATTTTGTGTTCACTTGTCTTTGACTAATATTTAAATTGGTTTGATGTTCCGAAAAACATTTAAATGTGACAAACATGCAAAAAAACAGTAAATCACTTTTTCCACACCACTGTATATATATATATATATATATATATAAACTGTATAGACAGACAGACAGACAGACAGACAGACATCTATCTAGATAGATAGATAGATAGATAGATAGATAGATAGATAGATAGTACTTTATTGATCCCTTTAGGAGGTTCCTTCAGGGAAATTAAAGTATGTATATATGTATGTTTAGTTTGTATATGTTTATATAATTTTAGTTTGTACATATAATAATGAAGACTGACAAACAGGGCTAGATAAAAAGTGGAGTTATGCAATAAAAGGAGAAGAACCACACTTGAATCTTAGGAAACACCTGTAAAACATTATCACAAGCACCTGACACATAAAACTCCTATCATCCAACAACAACCTATATCAATTCTCCCACTCCCGGTACCTTTATGTGACAATTTCACACCCCACCTCTACCCCAGTCTCTTCCTCTCAACTCATTCCTCATTTAATGGAGGGCTCAGCTTCACAAATCCCAGAAGCCACTAAGATCTTTAGCCCCAATACATAACACTAAATTCCCTCCCCTACTCACTTCATCAGGTGTTGCTCACACTCTTAAAAGAGTTTTTTTGGGGTGCACAATTTTACTTTACCTTTTTACCTTATTCACCTGTGTGTAAAAAACTGCTTTTTGTAAAACAAACTCTCAGGTATCAGGAGATATATTCTTAACAACCTGATGTAATAACCTCTTGGGAAGTGATTTTTAAAAGGCATTAAACTCTTCAGACGTCTGGTTCTTATCACAACTACTGTGAAAAATTTCTAATTGCTCAACTTCTCTAGAATGGAGCATTTCACATCAAACCACTCTAAATGACTGTCATCTTAATAACAAATCAAATTAATTAAATTTCCCCTGCAATTAAATAAATAAAGACTACAATAAACAAAACAAAATAAAAAAGGCAAAGCAGACATGCTGGTGTTTGGAAGTTTGTAAACTGTTTTGAATTTTTTATATTTCTACAGAAATGTGACCTAAACCTTCAGTCATACAAGTACTACATGTAAATAAAGAGAACCAAATCAAACAAATAAGACAAAAATATTACTCCTGGTCATTTATTCATTGAGGAAAATTATGCTTCTGGTAACTGTTGATCAGTCCTGCACATTGGATTGAAGGAATGCTTCAAATTCTTTGTTAAGAATAAATAGGTGCATAAAACTAAACATAGGTAAACATAGAGGGATCTTGTTGAGATCTTGCGGTGAAGTCTTTAAAGAGGACTGCTGCAGGAGTAAGGCCTGGGTGTGCCCAAGATGGTGGAACTAAGAAGCTTTTGAATTCCTCTCCTAATACAGTGGAAACCCTCTTTTTATATTTTCTGCCTACCCTTTTGAACTTCCTCTTTATGCTTGGACTGCTCGATGATAGAGTCATCGCTTGGGTTCTTCGAGGATCATCATGTAAGTGGATTGAAACCCCTCAGTTTACATTCACTCACACTGGCTTCATACACCGTACTTCCACATTGGGTAACAGCTACACATCAACACAGCCATTAGGCTAGGGACCCTAGCTAACCAACCTTCTATTCCCCTACACTGTATGTTTGTGTAAAGGGGATAGTTAGTGGTTTGTAACACCTTCCACAACATTGTGATTTGATTAAGGTCAAGACTTTAACTTGGCCAAATCCAAAACATGAACTTCATTCTTCTTTAACCATTCTTTGTGTGCTTAGGGTTGTTGTCTTGCTGCATGATCCTCTTTCTCTTGAGATTCAACTCACGGACAGACGTCATAATAATTTTCTTTTAGAATTTGTGAGTACACAGCAAATCTGCCAGTGTTAAATCAACACTATTAGAGTTAAATTAACACTAAGAGTGTTACATTTTGACACCCTCAGTGTTAATTTAACTCTAATAGTGTTGATTTAACACTGACAGATTTACTGTGTATAATTCAGAATTCATTGCTCCATCAATGACTGCAAGCTGTCCTGGCCCAGATGCAGCAAAACAGGCCCAGATCATGATACTGCCACCACCATGTTTCACAAATGAGGTTTTTCATTCTCCAAACATAACACTTCTCATTTCAACAAAAAAAAAAAAGTATTTTGGTCTCATCCTTCGTGACCTCACAGACTATTACATGTCATGCTCTTGAAATTATCTTTGTTGGTAAAACACTCCTCGGTAGCGTAATAATGGTCTTGAATCTCCTCCCTTTGTACACAATCTGTCTGACTGTGACTTGGTTGAGTCAAAACTATTTATAGATGGTTTTGTAACCTTTTCTAGACAGATTAGCATCAGCAACCCTGATGGTCCTCAGAAATCTCCTTTGTTCAAGTCATGATACACTTTCATAAACACGTGGTGTGAAAATCAGACTTTCCTAGATCTGTTCTTTAAATATAGAAATATAGAAAAACAGAAGTTTGCCCAATATTTCAGTTCTTTACCTTACTATGTATCATACAAACTAGAGATATAAAATGCAGATATTTAAGAGTTTGAGACAAATGACAAGGATATCTAGAACAAGAAAAAAGTGAGTTATGAAGGAAAGAGAAGGTGAAGAGGAATGAGAAAAAAAGACAAAGAAATAATTAAAGAGCTCTGAAGTCACCTGTCACTGTCATAAGCATCACACTGTGCACTTTAAGATAGACCACTCAATGTGCTCTCTCTCTTTCTCACCCTCTCACACTCTCATCCTCTCTCTGACTTATCAGGTAGCCTCACCTGTGCATTTCTTCTTCTCAGGGTCGAGCTTGATGCCTGGACGTGTCAATTTGCACCTAAAGTCGTCCTCCCAGAATTCAGCAAACCAGATATTCCTGCGGTTGTTCTCCAGAGAACGAGACGTGAAGTATTGATCAAATCCTGAGTAAAAAGAGACAGGAAACCAAAGCTGAGTTTGAAATTAAGACTGAAACTTAATAAGGTGTATTTAAAGGTGACTTTAACAGTGCCTTTTCAGAAACAAGTAATGTGAGATATACCCATATAGCAAATACCACTCTGGCCATTTGGAGCCGGAATCACATGGATTTGGCTTCACTTTAACACTCTGAGGGGGTTTTCAGACACTGTAATGCACTTTCCAAAGTGTAACAGGCTTTTGTTCAGCATAAACTCATCAACAACAGTGTCAAAACAGTAAGAGTGTCATAAATCTATATTTTGATTAAGTCTGCTCTAAACTTAGACTTTCCAAAAACCTATTTTCAGATGTGCTGATATATTGTGAACAAATGCACTCTGAACATTTGTAGCCAAGACTTTTGAGCTCAGACCTTTATAAACATGTCTTTGCTACACACTGATCATTACAGTTTTTAGAAATTGTATGTGGTTTTATTTCTAAATCTTAACAATCTTGTGTTGACACACACATAGCCACTATCCCTACATTGAATATTCATGAGAAAGGTGTGAACACTCAAGGTGAGAGATCTTTGTTTGAAGGGGTTTTTCACACATTCTACAGCCGTTAAGCAGCTTAATCATCAGTTAATCATGTCTATCATATTAACGACAGATCGCGTGAGTGGGCGGAAAATAAAGTGCAGAACTGTGACTTACGCTGAAAAACATGCCTCTGCTTATTTAAGCTTCTCTCACAAATACCTAAAAATATAGTTAGATTCAACTTATATATATATTTATTTAAAAGTAGACCCTTTAAGGTTTCTAAGGTACATTTAGTTTTGTTTTTAGGATGAAATCTCACAGAGTTATGTAAGTGTTTTGGCAGAGTTTCCTTAAACTCCTACCAGTGGAAGCGCCGCCTCTAGAGGGTTAAATCTAATCTAATCCAAGTGCTTGGACCATAGTGGTCTAAGTGCTGCATGCCAATATTTAATGCACCAAATACCCATTGCTGTTCCAGATGCTTTGTGTTATATGATCAACATTTTATTAGAAATATCATACTTTGTTACTTCAATTACATTCATAATATTATGTACCTACTGCTGAAACATAATCAGCCTGAGTGTATAAAAACTAGGGCTATCAAAGGATTAAAAAAATTAATTGCAATTAATTTCATAAAATCAAATTTTGAAGAGACTGGTGGCAGAAATAAGGAGATATAGGCACCTTGACTAGAGTACTGGGTTGGCTTGTTCAGACATATTTTTATACATTTTACTTAAGACTTTGTACACACTTGCCTTATACAACATTTTTATACATTAATACAGTGGAACCTTGACTTATGAGTTTGTCTTTTTCACCACACTTTTCTTGTGTTCAATTGCAGGGCGTATCAACAAAATCCTGTCCAAAGAGTTTTGTTTCTTCCTCCATTTCTCTGCAGTGATCTCTGCACTCACGCTCACTAGTGACTCCTAGTGGTGGGTGGTGGAAGCTCACTCGCTCATCTCCCAGATCTTTGCACGCAACATACAGAAACTACAGAGCGACGGTTCATATCTCTGAAAATTCGTAAGCTGGGTCACTTGTAAGTTAAGGTTCCACTGTATATAAAAATTACTGAAATGTTCAGTAATTCTACATATAAATCCCCCCCCAAAAAAAACAAAAACAAAAAAAAAACAGAAGTCAGGAAATGTGCATTTCTGCTTTTACTCCTCTACTCGTAATGATGCTGCACAAGTCTCAACTAGCGCTTTTCCACCAACGAGAAAGTGGCACTGTTCCAGTTCTTGAACCTAATTTTGAACATGAACTACGGATGACTTGCAGGGCCAAATAGAATTTGCATTAATGGCACAATTATTTAATCAAGTTAAATTGAGATTGCATTAATGTGTTATTATCGCGTTAACTTCGACAGCCCTAATAAAAACACATTCCAATTATGTGAGCATGAGAATCAACCTGAAACGCTATTTCTCACACATAGGGCACCAAGTATAACATGACAGTCAGCCTGAACCCCTTTCACTAACATGCCATTTGTAGAATGTAATCAGCATTCAGTACAATTACGGTTGGCGAATGATGAGTCTCTGCCTTTAATCAGCTGATTAGTTTGTGTGTATATGTTATCTCCATACAAAAATGGTCCCACATAGAACTAAAATAAATGGTTCTTTGACTTGTAATGGTAGCAAAACACTTTAAAATGCTACATACAGTGGCATGCAAAAGCTTGGGCACAGCTGGTCAAAATATGTAACTGTAAACAGTTAAGCATGTTGAAGAAGAAATTATTTCCAAAAGTCTTTCAATTCTTGTTTGAGGGATTTTCATCCACTTTTCCTTGCAAAAGTCCTCCAGTTCTGTGAGATTCCTGGGTCATCTTGCATGCACTGCTCCACAGATTTTCAATAATGTTCAGATCAGGGGACTGTGAGAGTCATGGTAAAACCTTCAGCTTGTGCCTTTTGAGGTAGTTTATTGTGGATTTTGAGGTGTTTTTAGAATCATTATCCATTTGTAGAAACCATCATCTTTTCAACTTCAGCTTTTTACAGATGGTATTGCGTTTGTTTCCAGAATTTGCTAGAATTTCATTGAATCCATTCTTCTACCCATGAAATGTTCCCCGTGCCACTGGATGCAACACAACCCCAAGGCATGATTGTTCCACCCCATGCTAAATGGTTGGAGAGGTGTTCTTTTCATGAAATTATATACTCTATTTCTCCACATATACCTTTCCTCATTGTAGCCAAATAGCTCTATTTTTACCTCATCTGTCCAGAGGACATGTTTCCAAAATGCCTCAGACTTGTTTAGATATTCTTTTGCAAACATCTGACACTGAATTATGTGGTAAGGATGCAGTAGAGGTTTTCTTCTGATGACTCTTCCATGAAAGCCATATTTCTGCATGTGTCCCTGAACAGTAGAAAAATGTACCACAACTCTTGTTGTACCTTTTGCAATCAAGTAGGGGTTCTGGTTTGCCTTTCTAGTAATCCTTCAAGCAGCTGTCTCCAAAAATGTTCTTGGTCTTCTAGACCTTATCTTAATCTTCACTGTTCCTTTTAGCTGCCATTTCTTATTTACATTTCAAATTGAGGAAATGGCAACCTTTCTGTCTTCTTATAGCATTCTCCTGCTTTGTGGGCCTCAACCATTTTCATGTTCAAGTGCTAGGCAGCTTTTATAAAGCTTTGAAATTTGCATCACCTGGCCTTTTCTAACTATGACTGTAAACAAGGCATAACCCATATAACAGGCTAATTAAGGTCTGAGACCTCATCTAGGGTTCCCATACTTTTGCAGGGTACTCCTTTAATTTTTTTACTCTAAAATTGTACAAAACCAAAATAATACACTGATATTGCATACCTACAAACAGCTGCCACAAAAGAATGCTTTTGTGAGTGGAGAATGGATAAAAAAAATCATAATGAAGAATACATTTTATATTCTAAAATATAATAAACCAAAGACAAAGCTGAGGTAACACTGCATCTCAGCCCTTAATCATAAACACCTGAAAGGTCATGAGTTCAGCAAGCTAAAAAAATCCAGCTGCAAAATTTTATAATTGTAGCTTGAAGGAAACCCAATTAGAAGAGTGTGGACATCTCAGGCAGTTGTTACCTTCAACAGATGCTCTTTTGGGCAGAATGGTGACCGCACCTTCGGCTACGTCTTCATGGTCCAGGATGGGGGAGCTTTTGGCGCCCCAGCTGTCTGACCCCACAAACTTAAAGTGACCTGTTAAGTTTGCCCTTCTGGCTGCTTCCAGCACCTGCCTGCACCAAAACAATGGAGACAGAAAGACAGACTTTGTGATACTGGAAGGTAACAGGTTAAAAACAGAATATCACATGGAATTCTCATACATAATAAAAAGCTTCAAATATCTGATTGACTAAAGAATATCAAAAGAAGAGGGACTTGTGGGAAATAATATACAGTAGGCATTAACTTGATCTGAAATTCTAATACTGTTCAAACTACATGCACAACGTTGTTACTTTGGACTCATGCTGTGCAGATGATTGGAATCATACAAAACCACAAGGGTGGTCACTTCATAAAATCCTTAGAAGGCTGCCATGTCCTGTCTCGCTAACGAGTGCTATATTGATTGGAAAGGGCTCAGATGGTGTTCCTGAACTGAGCTGTGGTTAGCAGAAATTGACCTGGCTTGTTAACAAATCTGAAAGCAATTGATTCTAATCTGACTTCTGAAACGAGAAGAGAGTGAATCATACCTCATTATGTCTTGTTTGAATTCAGTGTACCAGTGTAAAGTGCCTGTTCACACTGTGTCAGTATGCAGTATCTGATCATAGTCTTGTAAGCTTTAATAAGACTGAAACTCCAGCAACTTGGCACATTTGCATATTTTAGCATCTTTTGAATGTGAGTGCCAGTGTGGGATGGTTTGGATTGATACTGAAATATCAGTACTTCCAACTATGATGTTTCTTTTTAAAACGTTGATCCTCATGTGAAAATTTCCAGTTTTAAACCCTCTAGAACACACTTCTGGCTGCTCTGCCTTTGTATTTCTTTCTGATGTTTTCTGACATAAAACAGCTACATTTGGGGCCCCGAGTAGCTCAGCAGGCTAAGATGCTGACACTATTACCAGAGGATCGCGTGTTTGAATCCTAGTCATGCTGCTTACCATCAACAGCCGGGGCACAAGAGAGCAAAAATTAGCAGTGCTCTCTCTGTGCAGGTAGATGGCGATCTCACTCACCCTATCACTCACACAGTGCAATGTCTGCTGGCTCAGGTGTCTACTGACTGGTTCATTCAGAGCTGGGAACCCTGCGCTTTCCTCCGAGTGCGCTGGCTCCCAGTGACGGTGTATCAGTGGTAGTGCAAAAAGAAGTGGTGGCTGGCATCACATGCAATGGAGGAGGCATGTGCTTGTCTTCATCCTCCTGGAGTCAGGGACATTGCAAAGTGATGGGGCGAGCCCCCTCGCAAATGGGATGGGTTAATTGGCTAATACATTGGGTAATACATTTCATTTTTAAATAACATATTTTTTTTACTCAAAATAAATAGTTTTTGCGCATTCATACATGCTCTTAACATTGACTTCTGCAATGACACAGATCTGGTGAACTGCTGATCAAAATAACAGGCATCACTTTTTAATGTATATGTTTTTGGCTCTTATTGTGAAAATACAAAAGTGATACATTTTACCAGTAAAAGTATCAGTACTAGTATCAGGAAATTAGTCTGGGAATTCAAAAAGAAAATTTGTGGTATCACACAACCCTTCCAGTTTGTATTGTGTGAACACTTGGACCAATTGTAATGTTTCACTTAAAATAAAATCAACGTTAACATGGTTTAACAAACTTTTACTGTGTTGTTCGAATCCAAACGTTCTTAAGAACAGATCTGAAGGACATTCTATCATGTCTCTCCCAAAACAAGGCTGGCTTTATACAGTGAAACTACCATACAACTCATTTCAGGCAGCATAATTTTTGTGCTACATGACAGTTAAGGACAGTTACATTATACATTATGCACTTCAAATGCAATTTAGTTTTATGTCCCCAAATTGTTAGACCTGACTTAGTGCATAATGGTTATATGTGTATGTGTATAATGGTTCACCGATGAGATAAAACATTAAGACCAATATGCTAAAATGCTTAATAAGCTGTTGGTTGTCCCCATACTGCCTTTGACTTACTGACACTCAAACTCTAACAAACCTCTGAAGGTGTATCTGGCATCAAGATGTAAGTAAGCTGTGAGGTGGAACGTCTCTTGATCTTGTTCTAGATTGAGATCTGGGGAGTTTTGAGACCACTGCTGAGTGGGAGCAACTCACAAACTTTGCTATTTCAAAGACGCTCCAAGCCAGATGTCTGGCTATAATGCTTTAGTCCTTGTAAAAGTAGCTCAGGTCTTCACTCCTGACCGTTTCCCCCACATCCAACACAACACAACAACAATGAGAACCATCTAATATATGCCAGAGCTTCACATGTACCAGGCTGAGAAGATCACTGGGGACTCTCCCATCTCTCACAAACATTTACAACAAGCACTGCATCCAGAAAACTCTCAGCATTGTGAAGGACCCATCACATCCATCACATGGTCTCTTTACACTGCTGCCTTCTGGTAGAAAATACCGCAGCACTCAGACCCTCACTGCTAGGCTGTCCAACAGTTTCATCCCTCAGGCTGTCAGACTCCTTAACACACACAGTCTGACTCTCAGAGACTAAATATCACTGCATTTTAGTCTAGCTAGAGGGCTTATACTATAATACAGGATCTATATCACTGAATGTTTATTGTATGTTGTCATTGCACTTGTGTACTGTGTTGCACCTGGTTCTGGAGGAATGCTGTTTTGTTTCATTATGTACTGTACTGTATATAGCTGAAATGACAATAAAAACCTATTGAACCACTGTAATATGCGTGGGTTTCCTCCGGGGTCTCCGGTTTCCTCCCACAGTCCAAAAACATGGAGATCAGGTGGATTGGATACTCTAAAATTACCCTGGTGTGTATGAATGTATGTATGTATGTATGTATGCCCAGATATGGTTGGCACTGTGTCCTGGGTGATCCCCCTAGTGCTGGATGCAGTCCTCCAGGTGGACGATCGCTTCCGGTTGAGAGTACGCTGTGCGTGATTGGCTGCCGCTTCTCACTGGAGTGTGTATATGAAGTGTGTTGATTGTAAAGCATCCTTGGGTGTCTAGAAAGGCGCTATATAAGTATAATGTGTATGTATGTATGTATGTATGTAATAAGTGTTTCATTGTAATAAATGGCTCATCACTGTGGGACACATGGAGTAGGAATGGTATCTATATTAACATTTTTTTATATGTGAAGACAGAAAGTATAACTCTACTTTATTATTTATGAAATAATACTGTACAATATGTAAGTTTAGTATTTTGCATTTTGTGTCCAGTGTTCAATGCAAGTTCATTAATTTATTCCCATTGTATGCAATGCCATTGTGAATTCTAATGTCACATGTTGTTACCACATGAGAACTAGTATAATTCTTTACTTTACATAGAGCTGATAGTATACTGGTTTTATTAAAGAAAAAGTAACTTCCCACTTTGGGATCCCAGGTTACAGATTATGGAGGCCAGGCATCGAGCATTCAGTCCCAAAGACATAGGATAAGAACCTTCAACTAGTTTACTTCATTGTTGCCAAGACATAACAAATTCCCCATCTATTACCTTAATCTGATTGAGGCTTTGAAGCCTTTGACCCTGAACTGCAGGCTGACAGTCTGTCACTCCAGAGCGCCGCTGCTGAAGGAAAATGTTTTACATCTCTCCATCTCCACTTGGGGCTTTTCATTCTTTGCTACTTCAGCCATTGAGGCTGTCAAGCCTACGAACAAGGTGCTGTCAAGATGAGAGAGCCACAGTACCTGTCTTAAATATCAGAGTCTAACAGCGGAATACCGAAAGGTCAGCGAAAGTTGGAGATAAAAATCAGGAAGGCCGAACACGCAGACAGCCTTCACACCTCTGCCCTCCCCAGCTGACATTTTACAGGTGCATACAACACACACAGCAGGGGGGTCAAACTCCTCCACAACAGCAGAACACAAATTATGTTCAGCTTGTAATATTCCACAAATGTCAGAACTTCAGAGGTGCTGTTTTTAAATAAGTCCAGAATTCTGTGGTTTCCACAGCGTTAAGTGATGTAACTAGGATCATATATAAAAGTATAAAAAAATCAATAGAATATAGTGAAAATGTAACTCAAAAGTAAACTGTCATATGTTTTATAATCATTATACATAATGTGACCTACTTGAAATTCTGGGTTTCTGATTCTCTTCAGCTATAAGCCAAACTGATCAACAGCAAAAAAATGAAAATTAAATAAATATATATACACTGTTAAAAAAATAAAGGGAACACTTAAACAACACAATGTAACTCCAAGTCAACCACACTTCCGTGAAACCAACCTGTCCAGGTCAGTACATCAGGAGACATGGGGGGGGTTTAGAGGGCATAGGAGGGCAACAACCCAGCAGCAGGACCGCTACCTCCTGCAAAATGACCTCCAGCAGGCCACTAATATCCATGTTTCTGCTCAAACTGTCAGAAACAGACTCCATGAGGGTGGTATGAGATTTTGAGTATGATTCCAAATCCAGACCTCCAAAGGGGTAATAATTTTGATTTACATTGATCATTTTTATGTTATTTTGTTCTCAATGTATTCCACTACGTAATAAATAAAGATTTTCAACTGGAATATTTTATTCATTGAGATCTAGGATGTTATTTTAGTGTTCCCTTTATTTTTTTGAGCAGATATACTTTATACTATTTTGTGTTATTAAACCTGCTTTATTATTAAATTAATAATCTCACTAAAATAAATAAACTCACTATCCATTACCAAAACTAGCAGTCTGACGATTGGGTTTTTGTGCTTTTAACCAAATTATTCATATAAAATTCATATTTGCAAAATTGTCCACTTATACAAAATGTAGTTAATCAGCCAATAACATGTTTGCATTAGAAATTTAAAAGTAGTTTAGAACTGGAGCAAGGCTCATTTTGTTAACAAACACTACAATTCATTAGTTACCATAACAGCCTCATAGTTTCTGTTAAAATACATAATTAAAACTGCATCCAGATCTTACTTAAGGAGAAGATGTGTATTAGGATCCAATACGACTTACGGTGAGCTTTAAAAAAAACAAAAAAAAACAAAAACAAATCAGGCTAATTCTGTATCTGCCATCTTATCCAACCAACTCAGGGCATGAAGTGACAATCTACAATCAGTTCTAGTTATAACGACTGTCAGGAGGAATCTGATCTAAAATCTAAAGTACTCTACCAGCTCTGCTTCAGTTTAAAGCAGCTGCCGATAGTCATGACTCTTCCCAATAAGTTATAATGTGTCATAAACCACGTTCAAGTCTGTGAGGTCTTACTTAAGATCAGGATGCTGAGACCATTTTGTGATGTATTTTGATAGAAATGCCAAACAATTTATGTGACCAACTGAAGTGACTATTAAGTTGGTAGGAATGTTACCTTGCTAGCACCCATTCTAAACTGAAAAAGCAAAATTTGGACTCCAATCATTTTTGGCTGATTGACTACACCTGTTATAAGTGAAAAGAACCATGTAAACATGATTTGTGGGGGGTCCCTTCCTTTAATAACTACAGCAAAAAATGTCAATCATTGGTAAGTGATGGTCCAATACATACAAACAGAGATCAGATTAAACAATGCAGGACTATTTCTTTAAATAAGGGTCATGGTCATTTGATTTGGGGAACCACATTGAGCTCATACTCACCGCACGCTCTTTGCTTCAGTACTCAATGCCTAATTTAATTTTCATGCAGACATGACTGCATGCTTGTCAAAGATGACGTGCCCCATATTAGCTTATCAAAACATCAAAGGGACTCCTCTCTAATTATGATTCTTATGATTTGAAACCAAATATGTAGGGGCTTGTTTTCCACACCCTACACATTTGCTTTGCATCCTTATTTTCCCTCAAATGCACCCACATCTCACAGATCCGAACACAGGTCAGCTAGACAAATATTACACTTGGACCCTTTTTATTGCAGCAATATCTTCACATTTATGACAACATTAGTGGATTTACAAGAAAGTCTTGTACAGGGTCATCTAGAACAAAAATGACAGAAGCAGTTTTATATTGCACTTGTGAAGTTAGAGCAGTTTTAAAGGGGCTTATTTTGTTAAGACCTTTAGCAAAAACATGCTACTGTTTTCTATTTCTAACATCTGACTGAAACCATCTACAGCAAGTAGGACTTTCAAAAGGGCTTTCCATCACAAATCGTGTCCCACCAACTGGTAATCAAAATGAGACCTGTCACTTTGCTGATAGTTAATCTAATATGGTAGTGCTTCAGTCCAGTTCCTGAAGTCTTCTTGTCTGTAATCTATAGAGATACCTGTCACACCCCCGCCCCTGCCTCATCCTCTCATTCCCTCTCTGTCATGTGTTTTCTGTTTCCGTTTTGCCCAGTGATGTCTGTCCATGTGACCTGTCACCATGTGCTTTTTTTTACATTTGTGTCTCATTGTCCCTGCCTTTGTCATGTCATCATGCTCTAGCCACTGTCGGCACCTGTCTTTCTCAACCTCACAGCCCTGTTTGTTCATCACAGTGTGATTATGTGTGTTATTTAAACGCCTGTGTCTCAGAGCTTTTGTCAGGTGTTGTAAAATGTTTGTGGATGTTAGTAAATGTCTGTTGAAATTAGTAGGTGTTTCTTTATGTACTTTTTTGTAGGTCTGTCTAAGTCATGTTTAAGCTTCAGCTTTGTTTCATTTGGTTCACCACAGTGTTTGTTTCATCATGTTTTTTTTAATAAAGTCTCATTTTTGGACACCCACCTCTGCGTCCTGACTCCTCAACCCACGCACATTACAATATCAAAGTGAAAAAAATAATTAAAACTCAACAATTTATGGATTAGTTTCAGTGTTGTTTCCAACTTGTGTTGCTGTTAAATGCCCAAGAAAGCAAAAATTGCCATGCTCTCTTTGGGTAGTTAGCACTTTTTCTGCCTGTCACTCACACATTGCAATGTCCGCTGGCTCAGGCGTCTACTGATTGGTCCATTCGGAGCTGGGAACCGAGGGCGTTGCCTCCCCAGTGAAGTGGTATTTTGAAAAGAGGTGGTGGCCGTATCACACGCAGTGTGTGCCTCCCAGAGTCAGGGACAGTGCAAAGTGATGGGGAGAGCCCCTTAGCAGATGGGATGGGTTAATTGGCTACTACCACATTGGAAAGGGGAGAAAATTGGCAAATATTAGAAGAAAAAAAGAAAAACCCATCCTTTAATTCAAATGAAATTATTCAGAGCAAGAAAATATTGCAAATACCAGAATTTAATTGAAACAAAACATAACTGAAGCATTTTGTTCATTTATATTTTACTTTGTTTAAAGGGTCAGAGTGTCTAGGAAATGTCAAGGAATAATTCACGATTTCTTATTTATTTAAAAGGTGACAAAGTGGTAAAAATTTTTTAGTCATGCTTCCACACTGAAAAGAAAAGAACACACAAGTCAAATATGTGAAACGTGTGTGGACTGTCATAAGCTTCATAAACTATCCACCTGAAAATGCAGATATTTCCAGTCAGGGCAGTAATGAAAAACTTCCAATCAATTGGAATTGTGCAAAACCTGTTTGGACAAGCAACCAATTTTATTATTTTGTCTGGATAAGGACCCCCCACCACTACCACACACACACACACACACACACACACAAACACACACACACACAAAGTGAGGATTGAAAGAGGAACAATAAAATCTCTAAGGTTCACTGTTGTAGAATTACAGAACAAAGTAGCATCCTGGGGTCACCAAGACTCCAAGACTACTATCAGATATCACCTCCATTCATTCATTCATTCATTATCACACCCGCTTAATCCTTATTAGGGTCGCGGTTAGTCCCCCACCCCCTCACTGGGCGCAGGGCAGGGCATTACACTATTCAACTAAGCCCAGGACAGGGCGCCAGTCCATCGCTGGGTGACACACACACACAGACACACCTACGAACAATTTTTTTTTTTTTTTTTTTTAGAGTACCCAATTCACCTGACCTCCATGTTTTTGGACTGTGGGAGGAAACCGGAGACCCCGGAGGAAACCCACGCAGACACGGGGAGAACATGGAAACTCCGCTCAGATGGGGAATCGAACCCAAGACCCCAGCGCTGAGAGGCGAACGTGCTAACCACTAAGCCACCGTGCCCCCCTTATCACCTCCATGCCAACAGATATTTTTTTCCTGCCTACTGCCTGCCTACCTGTAAACAATACTTGACTTTGATTGGAACCATGTTCTATGGTTAGATGTAATGAAAATTGGCAACAAACACTCAAGAAGGCTTTGACGTCAAAAGAAACAAGTCTACAGTGAAAAAGTACCTGATGTCTACTGTTAAGTATGATGGAGGGTCTTTGATGTAGTGGGGCTGTTTTTCCTCCAAAGGCTCTGGGAACCTTGTTACATGCCATTACATGGCATTATGGACTCTGCCTGCTTCTGCCAAGACACTAAAAATGCTCCATCATTGGATTTTCCAGCAGGACAGTGATCCAAAACATATGTCTAGATCAACACAAAAATGGTTTACAGAACACAAAATCAAGCTTCTGCCATGGCCATCTGTGTTTCATGATCTAAACCCCATAGAAAGCCCAGGGGGTTAGCTAAAGCAGGGAGTGCACCACAAGAGAGGACTGAGAACCCACAACAATTTAGAGAGATTCTGTAAAGTGGAATTGTCTCAATTTCCCTGCTCTGTATTATAAAATCTTACACTGTGTGCTTTTTTTGGTAATTCGGTTGAAAGTTGTTTTTATTTTTTTTCCAAATGCATGCAGTGGAAGTCTCATAATGTACTAAACTGGTTCTCACTGAATGTTTCTAACACAAATCACTATAAGTAGTGTTGTAGGTCATTCCATTTGCTGACACTGAATACATATCAGATCATTTACTGTCTATTTCAAAACCCATTTTCCTTATGAGAAGCAATCAAACTGCAGGTGTGCATCTGCATCATTTCAGTAATGAGTCAATCCCATAAAACAAAATGTTCTAAATTGTACGGCTTGGGTACCATTACTATCCTGGATTTATAACCCTGGTGAAGTTTTGACTATATAGTTTCACTTACTTGATGTCATCCTCATTGGCGAAGATAATGACCCCTCTGGCATTCGGGGTTTCCATTAATCTCTTAATGATCTTGTCAAACTCTCCAGGTTTGGGGTCTCGGGGGATCTTCATGGACTGGGCGATGCACAGGCCTCCTGTGTCAGGAGAAGATGGACACTGATGCTGAAATTTGTCTTCCTGAAGGTGACCTGCTCCAATATATATTAATGACCCCAGAGAACGTAGAGACAGCAGATGGGTAAAATGCATACAGCTGTCTTGGACATGCTCCTTTTGATGACCTTTTGGAGCACTTTGGGACATATAGTGCTGTGTGGGATATTAATAGGACAGCTAATTTGGTGCAGTTGAGATACAAAAAGTTTTAGTCTCAGGAGTGTGAACACAGAGCAGGAGAGTCAATCCTAAGGTACATTACTGTACAGCTACACACTTCATTCAGCACACTTCAAGGCTGCTAATTATCTGACGAGTCATATCTAAGTTTGAGATAAAGGCAGAAATGTGTAGACTAGCCTGAAACTATATGCAACTAAAAGCGTTATTGCTGCCATCCCACGTAACTGGGAACTCTCACAGTTCTCATGGTATTTTCCCCAAAATTAGTAACAAATCAACTTTTTCTAAAACATCATTATACTTAGAACAACAAAACCAAGTAGGTTAAGGTAACTGATGAAACACAAGTAATTAAAGAAATTAAAGTTGCAAAAACACTTGGCAGTGCTATAATATTTGCATTATTTATGATTGGGAGGTTCAGCTGTTAATTTGAGTTTAAGAATTGAATACAAATGTATATATAAACACTCTTGAAAAAAAAATGATGTTGATTTTTTTCTACATGTTCTTTCTACATCAAGGGTAATAGTTGCAGCTGATCTAGTTGACTCCATGGTGAAGCTGTGTCCATGCTGTTGCTCATGTTACTGTACCTGCCTCTCGGGAGATCTGAACGAAGGCATCCACACCACTTTCCCCGTAGTTGCCCTCGGAGGCCAGTGTGGAGACATAGTTCCATCCCAGAGCTTTCACAATGTCCACCATGGCCTGAGCCTGATACGAGTCTGGTGGAACCACCCGAGAGAAGAAGTCATAGCGGTTGTTGTCACTGAGCTCTGGAGCCGTGGAAGCATAGCTGATCTGAGGAATCTGGCACAAGAGATGAAAGGAAGGGTCACTGTCTTTGTACTCAGAAAAGACTTGCGGAGTATGTTTTTTTCTTTTTGTTAAAGTTACAAAGTGAGAGATGTGAACAACAGCTGAAAAAACTGAACAGAATGATATTAAACATTAAAAAGAATTATAAATGCAAACTATAAAAAGATGCTACAAAAGTAGTACATTTTCTCTCAAGTACTGTTTAAATATACAATATAAATAAAATTGAACTTTTGAATATTGTACAAAACAGAGACTGTAGGTTTCACTGCTGTTCATATCTTAATTCAAAAAAGGTAAACTGTCATATTTTATATTCATGTAAAGTGACATTTTAAGCTTTTGTGTTTTAATGTTGATCAGTGTGGTTTATAGATTCCAGAACCTCAAATTATGAGAATATTTCATTTGGAGTTTCAGTAAAAAAAACTATTAAAACAGTATCAGCATTAAAACAAAAATATGTCACTTTACTTGTACTGAATAAAAAACATATGACAGTTTACTTTTTTGAATTAAATGATGAACACAAATGAATAATTTTTGAAGATGCCCTTGTGCATATGAAGGATGTGTTTAAAACTGCATTACGTGATTCTGCAAGAAGCTCTTTAATGTTCTACCCTATAAAATTCAAACTCATGATGCAACATATCCCTTGCACATAGCAACTTCACACCTCAGATCATTTGCATTTTAGTAACATTGCAAAATTAATCATTTTGCCAGCTTAATTCATGGAACTACATTTACACAACGACGGGAAAACTGTATCCAAAATAAACAAATGAATATTTACAATGAATCATAGTAAATTCATGAAAAAGGTTGTGTACACTCAGACTGTTTACAGGCTATTAAACATAGAAAATATATGACATTTGCCTGTAATAACATACAATGACATCAATTTAAATATGTTCAAAGGTAAGCTGTGAAAAGAATTGCTATTGATATTTAGAGGAAATGCATGTTTTGCCTATTGCTGTGGTGAGCTTTTTCAAATATATTAGAATGTACAACTTCTAATAGTCAATAATCAAAAGGTATTATTTCTTTCCTGTGAACTTGATCTTGAGTGTAACAGAGGTTAAATAGCGTCTGTAAGGCACAAAGCAAAGAAGTCTGTCAAAATTACATTAATGCATCTAAAATAGAGGCTACAAATAAGCCTTAAGAGCAATATTAAATAGAAAAAAAATAAAAGGATGATTTTTTTATGGCTTTGTCTTATTTCTTTACTTCCTTAATCAGTTGCCTAGTAACATGTCGAGATTAGCCATCTTCATTGCTTTGTCAGAGTTAGTGAATGCAGGACACAAAAATGAATAACAAGGTCCAGCACTTGAAAAAGAAGAAGAAAAAGCACTAGGAGAGAGAGCATACATTCAATACTAGCTTATGTAAAAGAAGAACACTGAGGCTAAACCTGAAAGCAGGGTACACAGTTTAAGATTTAACTAAGAATTTGGTGGGGTGCTAACACTGGTAGTTATGCTAGCTAGCTAGTCCAGTGATTTGTTTTTGTCACCAGTGGGTTTTAATGTGGAACCAGAACAAAACAGACTTTCTTCTGTGTAGCCTGGGTTGCCAGATCCAAGAAAAATATCCAGCCCAAAGCCAGTCTAAAACCCGCCCTTCAGAAGCTTAAACTAGCCCAAAATATATGTCTGTCACACGTTTGAAGCAAATGGCAAAACAACTATGAGTGTAAGACTTAGTATTTTGTTTATAAGGGATTTATTATCAGTCCATCAAACCTTTTTCTTTTTTTCCCATTAACCTGGCATATTAGCTAGTGACTGTTTTCTCTTCACCTTCTCTCTCTCTCTCTCTCTCTCTCTCTCCTTATATTGTTTTGTTCTCTCTGTTATTGTAGTATTCAAACTTCCTTAGTGTCGACTTATGCACGTTTGCCCGCCGTGTTGAAGTAATATCCTAGTCAACACCCACTTTTTTGTTGTTTTTTGGTGGCCGCGGTAATTTTTAAAAGTAGCCTAAAAAACGCATCCCACCACCCTTGAATTTTCACCCGCGACTGGATTTTCAAACAAGCCCAATTTGGCGTGAAAACTGCGAACCTGGCAACTCTGTGTGTAGCTAATATACACTAGCTAGCTATCCCAGATAATCTACATTAAGGAGAACTGCCACTTGTTAATGTCTTCCTGGTTAGTAAGACACTAGCGGGCACTATCAAATCCAAAATGAATGGGCTCCCGTGACGCTTTAGCTAATTGCATTTTTATTTTTTTTAAATATATACAGTATAAAATATATATTGTACAATTTTATAAGTTTATATAAATTATAAGCATATAAAAACTGGACACATTTTTCAGTAGAAAAGTGAGGCCAAAACGTCTTTGATGTCCTCTAGTGGCTGGTTGCACAAACTCAAACCCCACCCACAACCATTATATTGAATGGGAGCTTCAGCAAACTTTTAAATTATTTTCCTCATTCAGTGATTTTTTTGTCAGCTATGTTGTTAATTTCACAAACAGTACCTACACTAACAAAGTAGTTTTCTTTATGATAAATGTCTTTTATAGAAGTTATTTAAGGATATTTAAAGGGGTGTGGTGATGAGGTGATTGACAGCTTGGTTGAGTTGATTGAAAGCTCATTCTCCCCATGACGTCACAGCAGCTAATGCTAGAAATGCAGCTCGGCTTATTTTACATTATGTGACTCTGTTAAAAAGATATAATCGTCACTGACGTTTTTGAAAAGAAGTGATGTCTTGTTCAGCAGGAAGTTATGCTACCAGACGCTCATAAAGTGGCTCATTTTGTTATCTGGCAAAAGTGGCATGGAGCGGAGATCGAGTGGTAGCACTGCCTCACCTTCCGTCTCTACTGCGCATGCTCTGGTTGCAGTTTACCTCTATTATGCAAGCATAAAAAATACTGCGTCGTCCATTTCTGCTGTTTTTTTTACTTCAAATTGTTACAGTGGGAGTAAAGGGAAGCGTACTGTCCAGTTCTTATGTACAGACTATGTTTAAATAGTTTTAGGACTATAAAACACCACTTTGCATGCGAGCCGTTCTGCTAATTTAGCGGAGACTCTTGCTAATCAACACTCAGTAGCTCACATGCTAGTGTTTGACTCATAGACTGTATATAAGAACATATATAATTTTTATATACAGTCTATGGTTTGACTGCATAAAATTGGGTTGCTTTAGCAAATGTCAGCCATATTGTTTAGTTTTCGTGGACCATTTTATGTTATTTTTGTATAATTTCTAAAATTAATAAAATGTTTCACATTATTTTTTTATAAAACGTTTTTAGGTGTGTTGCTCCCTTCACTCACATTCACGTTGCTCACATTCAAATAGGACTTACTCTTATACGCCCTCTACTGCTAAGACTGTTTGATATAATGGCTTGAATAGAAAGTGGGCAGGCTCCCTGCTCTGGCTATTCCTCATAATGTTATAGCTAGATACAATAACAAGGATGAATTTGTGAATGATTTTGTGGCCCACTTGAGATATATCTTAACATTAGTAGTGCTTGCTGGTTTTCTTTCTGCTATAAATGTTTCTTATTTCATTTGTGGACTTCGCATGCTTACAGGCAGGACCTTGAAGTACGGAGAACTGACATCCTTGAGATGATCAGACAATATAATGCACTCCAGGGCATGTCTGAATGAATGGGTTCATGTTGAACTTTTGTTCAATAAATGCAGTTTGTAAATTCTTGACCATTTTTATTACAAGCATCTCCATCACTGAGGCCAATGTGATGCACATCTTGTAGCACTGACATTGATCCAGTACATTCAAGATATATATGAAGCAATTACTAATGCAGACCAATATGATTCCCACCTAGTTCTATTTAACATGATTTGATTCAACATAATGTGATTAATTGTGATAATATGTGATGGAAAAGAATATAATTTTATACACTATAAAGACACAGATTTGAAGCAGCTCTGTACAATGTGTAGCTCTTTCTCCTTCTTGATAACTTTCCCAGCCATTGGAGAGTAGAGAGCGTGCTTGAGAAACAGTTTAGAGAGGAAGAATCAATCTAGAGATAAAATTATTTTATCACAAAAGATTGGTATTACTAAATAATAAAGGCATACAATTAATTATATGTCGTATTCTTTAATAATTCTATATAATGGAGCAATGCATGTATCAGGGACTATGGGCCTATCAAAAGGACAGTAGGGGAGGACATGGGTCTCCCAGTCCAATGTGAGAGTTGGAGAGTGAGGTGCTTGAAAGTGACTGTTTTCTTTGTTTTGTTATTTAATACAGTGTTCATTTCTGTGTCATCTGCTCCCCATATGCTGCTACAATATAAATAAATTGAATTTGACTGATGCAAAGATATTAGAAGTGATGCATTGCAAGTTCATCCAAAATACTTTCTGATTCACACTTTTTAAGTCAGTACAACTGCATCATAAACTTTTATGGCCTTCTGTGAATGTGTGAATATTACCATGGCTATTTTATACAGACCACTTTTTTCTGTTCAAAGGTAAAGGAAATATGTAAATTTTTAGCATTGTTTACCCCATTTAATTCTCTGGTGTCTCAGTATGATATGAAGTCAAAATGCATACAGCTCAACAAAGCCAATTCAAACAGGCAAAAGTTAATATAGGGAATGCTAAAATAAATGCTTTTAAAATCTTTGTATGTGTAACACAGTGGATAGTAATGACACAGTAAATTGTAAATAATGAAATGTAATACATAAGAATAAAACAGACTAGGACTACTGCCTCAAACGACAAAAACCCATTTAACTGTAATGTCTGATGTAATATTGTTACATTTAATTAATAGATGCAAAATGTGAATGACACAGTGCCCTAAATTGGTTCTTGAATCCAGCTGAAGATATTATGAATTTCATACCTGATGTTCAGAGTAAGGTTCAACCTCAAATAAAATTAAACCACCTTTATTGTCACATCATACTTTGTATTAACACACAAGTGAATGCAAGTATAAATCTTAGGTAAACAGTCCTGACAATAATTAGATATGGAACATGTTGTTCATTCATAATATACAAAATATACAAAATGTAAAAACAAGTGCATCAGGAAGTTGCTGAAGATCTCATGGATGAAGATGATGACCACTGAGCAAGTCTATGAGATGCTAGAACTCAAAAGGAGTTACTGATGCACGTTAAATCCCGAAAGTTACGTTACTTCGGTCATGTGATGAGGCAGCACATGAGAGCATTGAAGGAAGTGTTATGACTGGACTTGTGGAGGGATTCAGAAGACGTGGAAGACCAAGAATAACCTGGATGGATAACATCAAGACATGGACTGGATTATCAGGTGCTAGCCTGCTATAAGCAACCAGAGACAGATGGCATTGGAGAGAAGTGACTCGTCTGTGCAGCCTACCATCGCGAAGCAATGACGGCGTATGACATGACATGACATTGCAATTGAAACTGTGCTAACTTAGCTAACTCCAACTCAGAATTTTAATTTAGACAATCATAAAATCAGAAGTCAGAAGTTTGTAGAACTTGCAGGTTTAGGACTAGTTACACACATATACTACTACTCAAAAGTGTCAAATGTTTGGGGTCACCCATTAAATGCAATACTTTTCATGACAAATCATATTTTTATTTATGAAGAGAGTTGTTTTTTTCTGACTACTGTAATTTGAGAGTACGATAAAATTCACAAATCTCCAGATACTCAATCTTCTATTGTTGAGCTGTGAGGAAAAACAATGTCACCACGTTTTAGCTCAGATTTAGTATCTCACACAAGTTGTTCACAGTGAGATTGTAGACTTTAGTACAGCTGTTTACTCTCCACTAAACATTAAGAATATATTTAGTGTAAGGCATCATGGGACATATAAATATTGTAGATATATACAGCACCTTAAGCTAAAAATTGTGCTATATTACTTATTTCACTAATGTTTAACATTTTTATTTTTCACAGACTTTACACATGCTGGCATATATCTCATATTCTAATTATTAGTACCGGTACTGTTTTTTGAGGTTGTTAACTAATATTGTCTATTTTAGTGATTAATAGTGTTTATTGAAGTTGTTTATAATATATTGTAGTATATCCATCATATTCCTATGTTCCATGATGCCTTATGCCAATATGTGCTAAACTATTGGTGGAAGGTAAACAGCTGTACTAAACCATTGTTCACTGTTAAAAACTTATGGATGACATCAAAACTTAACTAAAGACTGATGACAGTGCCCTACCTCATCCTTCTACTCTAAAAGATTGAGTATTTGGGGCAGCATCATTTGATTTTATGATAGTCTTGAAATCACTACATAAAATAATTTTCATCTGAAATATAAGTATGATTTTTCATGGAAAATTTAGTGTGACCCAAGACATTTGAGCAGTGGTGTATAATTTAAGGACATAATTTAATTACTGACAAATTTGATATTTTTAGTTATCACAAACTATTCTGTCCCATAACCCAACATCACTGAATTAAACCATTAAAGTATTTGAAATGCAAAACTACTCGAGTGACTATTTAAATATTTTGTGGCAGATAACTGACTTAAATGATCTTAAATGAGTTGCACTAACTCAAAGGACAAAAAACATGTTCACTCAAACACTTCTACACTTCAATCTACATGAACTGCATTGCTTTACAGCAAACACTTGACAGATGATGTTACTACAAAAACAGTAGTAACAAGGACCATTAAATATTGGACAACTTTAAAGATAACAAACAACTGGCTAAGAACTTGTATATTCATGTTCATCTAAGAATTGGAATAATAAACATCATCAAGATTTATATAATAAATACATGTAAAGCAATTCACCTAACACCTAACTGCTCCCTGGGCATCACAGATAATAGGTCTGCCCAATACTCTGGGCACGTGTGTGTGCTCACTAAAGCTTGTCGTTTCTGGATCCGCCTTTGCTCCTCCTTCTCACCTCTCAGCTGACACAATATTTTTCATTTAATATATTGTAACTGCTGACTATATTTTAAGTTTTATTTACTCCATCCTATTAATTAATTAATTGTTGGCATTTGTATAGTGGCCATAACAAATTAGTATACAGTGATGCTTGAAAGTTTGTGAACCCTTTAGAATTTTCTATAATTTCTGCATGCATATGACCTAAAACATCATCAGATTTTCACACAAGTTCTAAAAGGAGATAAAGAGAACCCAGTTAAACAAATGAAACAAAAATATTATACTTGGTCATTTATTTATTTATCGAGGAAATTCCAATATGACATATGTCATAATTATGTAGAAATATAGATTAATTTACATAACTCCTTACTACTAGTCTGCCATTTTTATACTCAGACTAGTCATCTGTCTGGGAAACCTGACCTAGGTGTTGCATTTGAAGTGAATTTGGATTGAGCAATATGTGTTAATCATGTTGCCCACAACCTATTAATAGTGTTAATTGTTCTTTAACCCAGCCCTTTTAGGCTCCAGGTTACTAATATGACTGGTTGCACTTCATGAATGACTCAGATAAGCTCTCTTCTACAGATAAACCTCCACAATTAGGTTTCAGACATCGTCACTTCTTTTGAAAAGAACAATCATGCAACTGCTGCCACATTCAGTTTTCAGAACACTCATAATGCTCAGGCAAGACACGGGACCACATTTATCATAATTCTCAATGTAAAGAGTAGTTATGTAGGATCAAGTACACACTGTTTGTATCCAGCCTTGGGGGAAAAAAGCTACTGGACTATGACAGCATCAGTATATTTCCTTTCACTGAGGTGGAACTCTGAAGGATATGTCTACTCTACCTTTAGTTCGGGAACATAAGTGTAGCAGACTGTGTTGTAGTGAATTTATTTGAAGTGTATTTGAAGCCACAGAATGCGGGAGACCCTGCCAACACTGCCACCAAGTAAAAAAAAAGTCACATCACACCTGCTTTTTGTTGCAAAAAGTGGTATACACGTTCATTTTATCATGTTTAACAATATAAGTTCACATTAACATTTTCTTGAAATATATTTAAATAATATTTAATACGATTTAAATATTTAATTAAATAAATATTTAACAATATTTAAAATGCATAATTGATAAGGTTTGTGTTTTTATAGTAAAAAATTCAATTCAATTTGATATATTTTGTATATTTTTGGGGGTTCCATTTGTTGACACAGCATGTCAAAGTGAAAATTTTGGTAATGTTGTGCCAGAAAAATAGCCAAAATAGCTGAAGACTCCCAAGGGTTATGGACCATGTTGGTCCTTTAAAGGCACACTTACATTGTTGACATAATCTAAATCTGTCTTTTTGACACTGTAGCCATTAAAAAACAGTTTTCTCAAGCATGTTTCACTTATATACCAATTCAACACTTTAATTATGGTTCAAGTAACAGTCTTTTCCTCACCAAACCAGTATTAAACTGAGTATTATTACTTTAAACATTAAACATAATGCTATGAACCCTTATAGACCTACAGTACTACATAGGTTTTTGAATGATATTTGAAAATGTTTACTTTGTTAATAAATGTGTGTTCGTAAAATAATACATTAAAATAAATATAAAAACAAAAAACAGAATTTTTGGCTTTGTAAATAATACTTTGATATTTTGAAGTTTGGTTCTCATCAATGCTCCACATGGATTTATTAAATTCCAACAGCATCACACTTAAATAAATATTGATTACCAAACCTGTTACTGGATATCACTGGACTGCCATGAGGAGAGTTTTGGAAAGGGTTAAACCAACACATTCACATACAGAAAATCAATGCTCACTGTACTATTGTTATTTGTATTTACAACCCCTTTTCCACAAAAGTTAGGACTCTCAAAGACTCATATTTTATTCACAATAGAACATAAAACACATATCATATTTTGAAAATGAGACATTTGATCTTTTCATTAAAAATATGAACTCATTTAAAATTTGATGGCAGCAACACATATCAAAATATTTGAGACAAGGCCATGTCTACCATTATGTAGAATCAGCTCTGCTTTTAACAACAGTCTGTAAATGCCTGAGAAGTGAGGAGACCAATTGCTGGAGTTTTGGGAGAGGAATGTTGTAATATTCTTGTCTGATGTAGCTTTCTAGCTGCTCAACAGTCCTGGCTCTTCTTTGCCATATTTTTCATTTCATGATGTGCCAAATGTTTTCTTTTGGTGAAAGGTCTGGAATGTAGGCAGGCCAGTTCATCACCCAGACTGTTCTGATGTGATGAAATGCTGTTGTGATGGATGTAGTATGTTGTTTAGCACTGTCTTGTTGAAATATGAATGTCTGGATTGGAGCATATGTTGTTCTAAAACTTCTATATACTCTTCATCATTGATAGTGCCTTTGCAGATGTGTAAGCTGCCCTGCCCATAGGCATTAATGCAACCCCATACCATAAGAGGTGTAGACTTTTGAACTGTGCAGATAAAAAGCTTGTTGGTTCCTCTCCTCTTGAGTCTGCAGGACTCGGCATCCGTGGTTTCCAAAAAGAATTTAAATTTTTGATTAATCTGACCACAGAGCAGTTTTCCATTTTGCCTCAGTCCATTTTAAATGAGCTTTGGCCCAGAGAAGACATCAGACATCAGGGGTCATGTTGGTATGTGGCTGTTTTTTTGCCTGATACAGCTTTAACTTTCATTTGTGAATTGAACGGTCAACTTAGTTCACACACAGTGATTTCTGGAAGTGTTCCTGAGTCCATGCAGTGATTTCCAGTAGAGAATCATGCCGGTTTATAATCCTGTGCCACTTGAGGGCCCAAAGATAATGAGCATCTAATACTGACCATCAGCCTTGTCCCTCATGCACAGGGATTTCTCTAGATTCTCTGAATCTTTGGATGATATACTGTAGATGGTGGGACATTGAAAGTTTTTGTGATTTTGCATTGAGGATTACTACAATTACAATTATTAAATGCAGTTTTTCACAAATTAATGACCCTGTACCCATCTTTGCCTCTGACAGACTCTGCCTCTCATAAAAATGCTTTTTACACCTTCATGGGACTTCATCCATCCATCCATCCATCCATTATCACACCCGCTTAATCCTTATCAGGGTTAGTCCCATACCCCCTCACTGAGCGCAGGGCAGGGCATTACACTATTCAACTAAGCCCAGGACAGGGCGCCAGTCCATTGCTGGGTGCACACACACACACACACACACACACACACACACACACACAGAAACACACACGGACAATTTAGAATACCCAATTCACCTGACCTCCATGTTTTTGGACTGTGGGAGGCAACCGGAGACCCCGGAGGAAACCCAGGCAGACACGGGGAGAACATGGAAACTCTGCTCAGATGGGGACTCAAACCCAAGACCTCAGCGCTGAGAGGCGAACGTGCTAACCATGTGTAAAACATGTAAAAAATGCAAATTGCTTCTCCAACAATTTTTATTAGTACCACTTATTTTCCAGCCTTTTCTTGCTCAACTTTTTTGAGATGCATTGCTGTTATCAAGTTCTAAATGAGTTCATATTTTTCATGAAATGGCAAAATGTCTCTATTTCAACATCTGATATGTGCTCTATGTTCTATTGAGAATAAGATACAGCTCTGAGACTTGCAAACCATTGCATTCTGTTTATGTTTACATTTATTTAAATTTTACACAGTGTCCTAACTGTATACTAATAAAAGTGCCTCTAATAAAAGTAGAACTTTAAAGGTTTTACATTTAATTTTTTACTAAAATTCTTACACAGTATTAGTCATTAATGCCTTTTTGCTTTTTTAACATTAGCATGAAGTCTTACATATTATTAGAGTCACTCAGGATATGTCAGTCAATCAGCATTTGTTACGCTATAATTGGATATAGTTCAAAAACATTTTTACATGTTTCATTCCAAAATTATCCTAAACACAATCCCATGAACAAAACATCACAAAGACAGCCAAGAGACAAACACTGATGTACATACAAAAGACTAAAGATAGCTATGCACAAAGCAGAAGGACAAACTGTTTTTTGAAAATGTAGATGTTCATTTGATGGAAGAAAAGCCCAGCGTTATAGCATATTATCTCTAATTTAACACAAACAAGATATGTTTCTCTCGCTTAAAGAAATGAGAAGCTGCAATGCTCCAAAGTCCAACAGGAAATCTAATAGCACAGCTTATAAGGTTGAACTGAGGGGAAAACATTGATTAAATATGTTTTATCTAATAATATGTTTTATTGCTACATGGCTTCAATGTTTTCTTTGCCATTTTAAAACTGATGTTGAATTCATCTGAACTGAACCGAATAAACATGGTTTGTCAATGAGGCACAATGACTGGACATATAAAATACACCTACTGGACATAACATTAAAAGTACCTTCTTGTTTCTACACTCTCTGTCCATTTTATCAGCTCCACTGACCATATAGGTGCAGTTTCTAGTTCTTCATTTACAGACTGTAGTCCATCTGCTTCTCTGTATACATTGTTATGCTCCTTTAACTCTGTTACTTTGAAAATATTAGTGTTGCTGCTGGACTGAGAATAGTCCACCAACCAAAAATATCCAACCAACAGTATCCTGTGACTTCTGATGAAGGACTAGAACATGACCAAAACAAACTGTACAGCAACAGATCTGTCTAACTCTAGCAGCTCTACTGTTTTTGATCCACAAAAACCAGTGCAAGAAACAAACAGTCTTACACAGTAAATCTGCCAGTGTTAAATAAACACTATTAGAGTTAAATTAACACTGAGAGTGTTACATTTTGACACTCTCAGTATTAATTTAACTCTAATAGTGTTGATTTAACACTGGTAGATTTACTCTGCATATACAACAATACAACAATATATTAGCATCTTCAATAATATAATAGTAATAAGAAATATGCATAAAATACGTAAACAAAATTTACCACTATCTGTCCTCTGACAGGGGAACAGTTCGTCAAAACACTGCAATATCATTTAAAAAATGTTATAAGACTTGCTTAAAACGTAAATGTTTGGATTTGGATATTTGTAAGGCACAGATAGATCCCACATGAGCACTGCTGCCCTGAGGAGTTTTGATAAATGTGGGTCAATGAGAGGGGGACACAGGTAGATGGGTGAGTGTATGGAGAGAAGGAGAGCAGAGGAAGCCATTTGACAGATTATCTATTGAGGATTAGAGCGGTTTTAGTCAAATGAAGTGGAGTACAGAGAGGGCAGGAGCTAACCCCCCAAAAAAACACGCAACCCCAACAAAACATACAATCAAATATATCAACTCACTGAAGCCCCCACAGCTGAGGCTTTTATCCCTAACCCCTTATACGCATCCCTGAGGCGTCAAAATGCAGAGATTAGTCAGTCAGTTTCCCCATTACGGACTCAATGTTCCAAAGCGGCTGAGCAAAAATCGTGGGTGGCTTTACGGAGCATCAATTAAAATCTGCAGAGTGTATCTAGGCTGTGTTTTGGGATCAGACAGTGGAATTGCTCTAAATACACACACACACTTGCACACACACAGTTCTAAATGAAACTCTGTGTCAGAGGAAATCTCTCACTCTCTTTTGGTCGAGAAATCCAATCTTTTAATCACAGTAATGGCTCCTGTCTGCTCTCCACCACACAGCTTCATTTGCTTAGTTTGGTTTATTTGACAACAAAAGCAAGACAAAAAACAACACAATAAAGTACAAAACTTGTTTCTATTGATCATTTAACATAATGAAGTATTGATTAGCCAACCAGTTATTGGATGAGAAGTACAAATAATACTGCGCTACCATGCAGAGAGGTTTGATAATGGTTAAACCAACGCTTTCAAATACAAAAAATCAACACTTATTGTATTCATGTTATTTGTTTTTAATTTAATATTCGAGTTTTTATAAGTAAATAAGCACTTGCTGCCCAGATAAATAGCTTTTTAAATGTTATTTACTCAGGGGAGTAAAGCTTTTGCACAGTATGTATATACACTACCGCTCACACATTACACACTTTTTACACACTTTTTACACACATTTTACACACATGCTTTTATTTCAGAAAACAATCCTGAGACTATGATCAAATGCTGCTGCTCCAGATAATCTTCTATGGTAGAATTGTGAAATAGGACACTGTCAGTGACATTCAGTTTCGTTTTAGTGTCTCTCACAAGTTGCTGACAGTGAATTTATAAGCTTTAGTACAGCTGTTTATTTTCCACTGGACGTTTAGTGCATATTTTGTGCAAAGCTTTTATGGAATGTAGGAATATGGTGATGATGTGCTTTGAGCTAACATTAGTGCTGTAACATTTAATTCACTGAAGTTTCATGGGACAAAACTTTTTCTTTCCCAGAGACACCTCCATCCCCAGATATCTCCTATTTTGTGATTAATAGTGCTTATTCAGATTGATTATGGACCAATATCTCCCAGTGATTAATAGTGCTTATTCAGTATTTTATGGACAAATAATTATTCCACTGATTACTAGTGATTATTTGGGTTGTTCATGGACTTGTATATCCTATGCTTGTGATAAATAACACTTATTTGGGTTGTTCATGGACTTATATATCCTATGCTTGTGATTAATAACACTTATTTGGGTTGTTTATGTACAGATATGATATTGATTAGTGATTAATAGTGCTTATTCGGGTTGTTCATGGACTAATATCTCCTATGCTAGTGATTAATAATACTTATTTGGGTTGTTCATGGACTAATATCTCCTATGCTAGCGATTAATAATACTTATTTGGGTTGTTTATGGATGAATATCTCCTATGCCAGTGATTAATAATGCTTATTCAGGTTGATTATGGACTAATATTGATTAGTGATTAATAGTGATTATTCGTTTTTTTATGGACTAATATCACCTATTCTACTCATTAATAGTGCTTATTCAAGTCATTTATATACTAATATCTTCTGTTTTAGTGTAGCCATGATATTTCTCTGTCTCATGATGCAAAATATGTGTTGAAGTTCATGTGCAGAGAGAAAACAGCTGCACTAAAGTCTATAAGTTTACTGTCAATACCACATTTCCTCTTTGTCTACGGTCTCACTCTTAACTATGAGATTATTTTACATAGTTTAGTCAACTGCTTAATCTTCTTACTTTTGATTTAGTTTAATGTAATAATTAGGCTTTTCAAAAATTAATGCATTAATAACAAATAATTGCAAAAATGGTTAAGGGCATTTTTAGCATAATCTGCTTATTCAGAGCACATTTCAGATCAGTAAGAGTTTGTTATTGTTCTATTTAAACAGAGGAGCAATAAAACGCCAAAGATGTGGAACTATTTCTATGTTTTCTTGTTCAAAATGATCCATCATCCATTGTCCATTCATTGGTGGCCCAGCTGCATCTCAGTCTAAAGATAATCTAAAGAGAAATATTTTTTTTATTATCTGTGTCATTGTCAATACAACACTTGCAAGTTTCATGTTTTGGTAAAATAATCTTTGTCAAAGTCTTTAATTAGCATGAAATATAATCATATATTCATGATCAGTCACAATTAACCTCTCAGCTCAATTTGATTAATTACAAATATTTCTGTCATTTGATAGCACTAATAATAATGTTACTTAAGCATGAATTAAATATTTTTGCTAAAGAAGAACAAGTTATTTAAACTTGCAGACAGTTGTGACATATTTCATTTGGCTGGAAAATATTTCAGTCGATTTAATTAAAAAAATATATAAAGAGATTTATGATCATGCAAAAATGTATTGCATCTATAATTTTGTCCATAAACGTCACAAGCAGATGTAAATAAAAATCAAATGGGAGGAAAATAAAGGAAAATGGACCTTTAATAATTAGCCTTACTGTTCTTTACAGATCATGCAATATTCATGTGTAGGCATTCATTCATTCATTCAGCTGCTGGAGTGTATGCGTGATGCATTTTCTGTGTGTGTGTGCATTCATGCATGAGGTATTGCCTGTGTGTATGTGTGTACATGCATGTATGCATGAGCCAACTGATGTGTGTAAGTGTGCCCACTTTCATGTATAGCAGGTTATAGACTCTTATGCAGTTCTATACATAAACATTTGTTTGCAGTATCAGAAGTAGCCAGGGGAAAAACAGGAAAAAATCCCTCCATGTCCATTATTTTGCCCATGAAAACATAAGCACAGGTGCAAAGAAAGCTCCCAGCATATTGTTACAAACATCCAAGTATCATATGAATGAGCATGTGAATAAAGATTATAAATTAATGTGAATGAGTGTCACAGTTATGCTGAGTGACTGGTAAATGGGTGATCGGAGAGTTGAGGCAGGAATCAGAAGGTTGCAAATTCATATTCCTGGACTGACTATGTGGTTGTGCCCTAGGGCAACGCAATTAATCCTCCCATCGCCCACCTTTTTTCAGCGGTTTTCAGAGCATTGTTAACATTATTGTTTGGCATGTTTTGTACTCTGGGCATGTCAAGGTTTATGCCCTCAGTGTGGTGGAGGATGGTGGAAGCTGTTAAGATGCCTACTGCATGAGTATGCTTTCAGTGATAAATGATCAGACACAGTGTCTTGTGAAAGTATTCACCCCCCTTGGCTTTTTACCTATTTTAATACATTACAACCTGTATTTAAATGTTTTATTTTTTACTGAATTGTAAGAGATTCATCTACACAAAATAGGCTAAGTTGGTGAAGTGAAATTATATATATATAATATTTTTTGGAAATAAAAAAACTGAAAAATTGGCTTGTGCATATGTATTCACCCCCTTTACTATGAAGCCCCTAAAACATTCTGATGCAGCCAATTACCTTCAGAAGTCACATGCTTAATGAAATGAAGTCCACCTGTGTGCAATCTAAGTGTCACCTGATCTGTCAGTATAAACACACCTTTTCAGAAAGAGGTTGCAACACCATTAAGCAATATACACCACTAACCAAACAACACCATGAAAACCAAGAAGATCTCCAAACAAGTCAGGCACAAAGTTGGTGATCCCATGGAGCACCATCAGTGATTTGAGACTGGGACAGATGTTCACCTTCCAGCAGAACAATGACCCAAAGCATACTGCTAAAGCAACACTCAAGGGATTTAAGGCAAAATGTGTAAATGTATTGGAATGGCGTAGTCAAAGGCCAGACCTTAATCCAATAGAGAATCTGTGTTCAGACTTGAAGATTACTGTTCACCAACAGAAACCATCTAACTTGAAGGAGCTGGAACAGTTTTGCCTGGAGGAATGGGCAAAAATCCCAGTGGCAAGATGTGGCAAGCTCATAGAGACTTATCCAAAGCGACTTGCAGCTGTAATTCCCACAAAAGGTGGCTCTACAAAGTACTGACTTTAGGAGAGCGAAAAGAATTACTTTTGAAGGAGTGAATAGAATGCACACTGAAGTTTTCTTTTCTTTTGTCCTATTTGTTCTTTCCTTCACAATAAAAATATTTATTTTTTTGCTCACTTCCCTGATGTTCACAGACTGTTGTTAAAAAAAGGGGATACTACACAAAGGTTGACATGGCCATGTCCCTACTTTGAGATATGTTGCTGCCATCAAGTTTTAAATAAGTTCATATTTTTAATGAAATGGAAAACATCCCACTTTTAACATCTGATATGTGTTCTATATTCTATTGGGAATAAAATATGAGTCTATGAGACTTGCAAATCATTGCATTCTGTTTTTATTTACATTTATTTACATTTTGCACAGCGTCCAAACTGTACACTATTAGTGACTCTAATGAAAGTAAAATGGATCAAGCTTTTACATTTATTTTCTACTAAAATTCTTACACAGTAATGGTCATTAAAGCCTTTTTGCTTTTGGATAACTTTGCATGACATCATTTTTGACAGAAGCATGAAGTACTACATATTGCTAGAGTCACTCAGGATATGTCAGTCAATCAGCATTTGTTATGCTATAATTGGATATAGTCCAAAAACATTTTTACATGTTTCATTTCAAAATTATCCTAAACACAATCCCATGAACAAAACATCACAAAGACAGCCAAGAGTCAAACACTGCTGTACATACAAAAGACTAAGATAGCAATGCACAAAGCAGGAGGACAAACAGTTTTTTGAAAATGTAGATGTTCATTTGATGGAGGAAAAGCCCAGCGTTATAGTATATTATCTCTAATTTAACACAAACAAGATATGTTTCTCTCGCTTAAAGAAATGAGAAGCTGCAATGCTCCAAAGTCCAACAGGAAATCTAATAGCACAACTGATCTAATAAGGTGGATTTGAAAGGAAAATGCTGATTAAATGTAATCTTGCTAAGTAGCTTCAAGCTTTTTTTTTGCCATTTTAAATCTGATGTTGAATTCAGCTGAATTGAACTGAATAAACATTATTTATCAATGAGTCATAATGTACACAATGTATGGCCATAACACTAAAATGACCTCTTTGTTTGATGATGATGATGATGATGAAGGGAAGATATGGCATATTTTATATTGTTTGTTTAATTTTTTTCCCCAGTAAGTTCAAACATGCCACTTGAGTTGATAAAAAGTCCAGACTTTATGCAATTGTACATTGAAAACCCTATTTTGAGTATTTCACAAATAAAAATCTCCTGAATTTCAGTCAGTAAGGACAAAAAAATTCCATTTCATTTGTGTGAGTTTCAATTAAGCTAATCTTTCTAACAGAATGGTGCAGATTTCCTGGATTTGTAACTGTCCGTCAGTCCACTATCTGACCAATCCTTTGGCCTCAGACCCTCTGGAGTCTTCATCAACAGTCTGAGGCAGACTGCAGTTCAAATGAAGTTCCAGCATGCTCATACTTCATTTGGGAGTTTTGGCTCTCACCCAGATTCAAAGCAGACTCGCAAATGACTAGTTGCACCCTGGAGCAGTAGTTATAATAATTAATTAGACTGATCTGCTAATTAGAAGCTTTAAATACGGCTACAAATACCCCCAAGATGAAAAACTGGATGGAAAAAAATTCCTCGACAGACTCATCAAAGTGGACAAAACAGATTTTAAATATTCTGCTTGTACTTCATGTTAGTCAGAGTGGTGACACGCAGCACTGTGCCTCTGAGGCCTTTGCAGGCTTGAATGCTGAGGAGTTCTGTGGGGAATCAGGTTTCAGCTACAGCTGTGCCATGTGCAGCCTGTGGCTTTGGACACTCAACATAAAGTGGGCAAGCTTTCCCTGAATGTCTGTCTCTCTCTCTCTCTCACACACACACACACACACTTTCTTTTTTTCTCTCTGTAATCTGAAAAGAGACACTACTCTTTAAATGCACTCTGATGTAATGAGGTTTTACTTAGAAGTAATTCTGGACCATTTTTTAATGTTTTTGTATTTCCAGAATTTCCTAATTTTACTGCATGATATCTACATAAGCCCATCATAACAAATGACATCAAAAACTGATATATACTGTATACACTGTAGACAGCACCAGGTAGTCACCTGGAATGGCTTTAAAATAACAGTTGTGCTTTGTCGAGAGTTAATTACTTAAGTCCATCTCCACTCCACTTATTATTCTAAATTAGAAGCACCTATTTGAGGTTGATAGCTGCATAAAGACACCTGCCCACCCCACACAATCAGTAAGACTCC
>BRDA01013955.1:16383-36541 GCA_036984385.1 Crenuchus spilurus
TACCCCTCTAGCCCACATCTGGCATTAGACAACAATGGTGCCAATATGTTCTTGTTTATCTGTTCCAGAGGGTCCTATCTATTGCCAGTACCTTTCTACTGGAAGCTTTGTATGCATTTGTATATGTTTCAATTGGTGCAATTTAAAGTAACAGAATGTAGAATGTGGAGTAGTTTAAGTATCTCGGGGTCTTGTTCATGAGTGAGGGTAAGAGAGAATGGGAGATCAACAGGTGGATCGGTTCAGCGCATCGGCAAAGCTCCTTGTTTCCTGGTTGCTTTACGTTCCTAGACATGAGCTTTGGGTTGTGAAAGAAAGAAAGAGATTGTGAATACAAGTGTCTGAAATGAGCTTTCTTCATAGGGTGTCGGGGCTCTGCCTTAGAGATAGGGTGAAGACCTAGAACTTGCTGGAGAGATTATATCTCTCAGCTGGCCTGGGAATTAGGGCTGCGAATCTTTGGGAATGTAACGAATCGATCCAGAATCGATTGTTGGGGTCACAAATCGATTTTTTACCCGATTCTTTCAAATCCAAACGAAATACTTTACCATTGCAATCTCTGCAAATCGCATGAGTCGCGTCAAGCCCTTTCTTACCCGGGCTGGGTTTACGGTAAAATCCAAAGTGTTTCCAAATGGTTTCTTTCAAAGACCGCGGCTTGGCTTGCATGCCTGTACGTAGCCCACGCTGCTTCCTTGTTTTGCCTAGCACTACGGTGGCTGAGAAGGCACATCCGCACCCAATCAATTCTGAATCATTCAATGTGAGAAATGCGATTTTTTCCTGCACCCCTACTGGGAATGCCTTGGAATCCTCTCATATGAGCTGGAAGAGGTGGCTGGGGAGATGGATGTCTGGTCTACTTTATTCTACTTTGCAAATCGGACATGAATAAGCGGAAGATGATGGATGGATGAACGTATTTGTCAGAAGGGGTGTCCGGCATTAAAATGACAAGGATTAAAACCTAGCTAACCTGTGTGAAAAGGGTGCTTTGTTGAAGTATGGAAAGTAAAACACTTCCGACATTTAAAATGTTTCTTATTAATCACTATATGAACCCCTGTTAATACCACGGTGGACCAAGTGCAGTCTGTATATATGTGTGTGCAGGGTCTTAAGTAAGAGAAGTGCTGCTTAGTTACACTGACATCAGCTCACAATGGGCACCATGGTGACAACCATTAGTATGACCTCATTAGTATTCCGCAGAATGCCCAGATCCACAGGAGACGTGGAATGGACTTAATCACCAAAATCATTTTTAAGATAATAGCATGATTTAACCTAATTGCCTCTGACTGTATGCCCAGCTGGACTGCCCCACCGATTCATGACAAGGGTTGTAATTAATAGATCTACCCTATTCATCAGGCTGAGGGAAAATGACCCGGTAGACCATATCAAACACACAAACGTGAGAAATGCAAATCTAATCAGAGACCAGAGCCTGCAAGTAATCTGGCAATGTCCCTGCACAGTGTCTATATGAGTGCACTGTGTTAGCTCTCTTACCTCAAGGTCTATTTTAAGGCCCTGGTGATAAACTTCTGTCTCAAAGGTGATAAGGTGAAGTTCTTCGGTCACAATCAGGGAAGCCTGCAGGTCAGAGGGCAAATTCAGCAGCGCTAAATATGGCTTATATTATATTTATAATGGTGTTACATTACATTGCATTTCATCTGAGCATAACGTGGACATCAATTACTGAGCATAAAACACACACACACACACACACACACACACACACACACACACATACACACTAGTGCATCTTCAAAAATTACAATATCATAAAAGTACATTTTTGTTAATAAATTTTATGTTCAATACATGTAAAGTACCACATTGATACTGTTTGAATTCTCTCTCTCTCTTTCTTCTACTGATCAACAGTAAAACAAAAAAGGCTTGAAATATGCCACTTTGTACAATTGAATTGAATTCGTACAGTTGAATATAAAATTAAGCAACAATTAACTTTTTCACAATATTGAATTTTTGTCTAAAATGTCTAAATAGCATTCTCGTGATATATTTTAGCCATTACAGTCACCTCTTGTTAATAATCTGTTAATATTACTTCAATAACTACTTACATCACTGTTGGTCCGGCCACCATTGCCACACCTCTGTTCTCGTAGAGTCTGAAAAAGACAACAATTAAGATCAACTCCACACCTTTACATTGGATTTAAAGTGATTACATATAGAATCCAGGTCATGTCCAAATACAAAGAGAAGGTTAAACGTTTACAAATATTTTTTGCACCTTAAGTAGTACCTAAGTAAGACTAGAGTGAAAACTAGGCATCTGCAGTTGAACTCAGATGTTGTATTTGATTTGCTTACCAAGTGTTTGAATTCAGCTGACAGGCTGCCATTATTGGACTCCTCCATGTTCATCACCTTAGTGTTAGTGCCCAGGATGTTGAACTTACGTGACCTGGCAGAGAGGTAAACATGAAAATTCTCAGTAGATTTATAATTTTGAAAGAAGGAAAATGAAAGTTATTGAAACAGCTTTATTTACATATTTTTATGAGCAGTCACTGTATGCTAATTATATGAATGGCAATATTTTAATTGGTTTGTTTTTCATTTTCTCAGTTAATTGACACTTCTCTCTCTAACTACAAGTAATAAGAATAAGAATATATTTTCTAGCTGGGTCTTTTCCAGTATTTCAAAATATGAGGAATAAATAAAACCTGGAGAAGCAGATATAACTTTATAACTGAAACTCACCCTCGAATGGCTGCCACATCGCCAGATTCCCTGCAGAGAGACACAAAAACAAGCATGTAATCAGGCAGCATTTGCATTCTTAGCATTATATATAAAAAATGCACAACTCACTTGTCAATGCACACTTTGATTTTCAGCTGGTAATTCAATTCAGGGAATTTAACCAATAGCCTGTAACAGAGATGAAAAATACAATATTTCAAGGCTTTGTCACTGAGTATGTCAATCACTTTGAGTGTGTGTGTGTGTCTGTGTGTGTGAGGGAATCTTACCGAACTTTGTTGGTGAACTGAACACCTGTTTTGATGACCAGAGGTCTGTCTGGGTGCATGGGCATGCATGGCTGTCTCTCCACAACAAATGCACTGCAATGACACAAACACACCACAAGGGGGCCCTTAACATTAAAATGTCCTTAAAGCTTCTGAGATTAACACCCCATTACATAATGTTGTAACGTGTTGTTCCTCCTTTGTTTCTTTGCTCTTGTTATGTCACACCTTTTCATGAGGTTTCGGAACAGGTCAACGATTTTTTCCTCCAGGGCAGGGCGATGCTGTACTATGGGGTCTCCTTTATATGACACTTTCTGCTGAAGCTCCTCTAGTTTCTTTATTTGCTGCCTGATCTGCAGCTGAGACTCAGCCAGTGAGGTGATCCTGAAAGAGAAAGAAGGAGATAGTTAGAATGAAAGAACAAGTGTGAAAAAGAGGACAAGAGACACATCATAAGCAAAAGAAAGAGAAAAGGAGAGTAAGCGTATCAGCATGTGAAATGTCTCCAGGCATTTGTTCTTACTTGATTCAACTACATACATTATTTCAACATAGATATTATATGTTACATGTTGTCTTCCAATTTACATTTGCTAATGACTTTGATGATGTAATACTTTATTCATGTGGACGTGATGTCCGCTTTTAAGTTAAGTAACAAGGTTTTTTTCTCACAATGAGACAGAAGCAGTATTAAACTGATCATGTACAAACAAGTCTATGTGCACTTTTTACCATAATATGTTGTATTTTAGGAGTTCTAATAGCTATATAACTGAACTGAAGTTGTTTAAAGTCAAATAGAACATACAGTGCCACCTGCGAAAAAATTCATTAATTTTTTAATGAATGAATTAATTAAAATTAGGTAATTAATTCATGTTCAGAACTTAATTCAAAATGTATTTTATTTTCATTACATATAAAGTGATATTTCAAGTCTTTTTTTGTGTTGTTGTATATTTCAACATTTCATTTTGACTTTAAGTAAATTACCATTCAAACAGTATCAACATTAAAAGAAAAAGGCTTAAAATGTCATTTTACATGAAAATTAAAATACAATATGACTCTTTATTTCAACTATGAACACATACTTTCATTCATGACCAATAAATGTCGTCCTAATAGACTTGTTGACAATCATAAGATGTTACTGAGTATGTTTAAATAGCTAAAGAATGCTAAAATGTTGAGAATGCAGGTCTGCACACCTTCCTGTAACGCTATTTTCTTTATTCAGACATATTATTCACAGCAACATTTCAACCTAAACAGTCATCATCAGATGTTTTTTGCCTATGAATCACCATTTAGGTAGAAATAACCACTTACGTTGAAAGACTGCTGTGAATAATATGTTTGAATTAATAAGAGAGCTTTAAAACATATTTCAAATAATGTATACCATGTCTCTAGCCGATCCAAGCAGATATTTGGAGGCCCTCCAATGCACGCAATCTGCTGTCTCCTTTTCCAGTCAGCCAGCTCCTCATCAGTCAGATTTTTCTGCACAAAGTCCATGGCCTGCAGCAGCCCTGCCATCTCAGTCACAATTTGCTGCAGAAAAAAAGAAAAAACACAATGATTTGTGTACATGTGGTTAAATAAACAGACCAGACTGAAATTGTGTCACTGTGTGTTACAAAGCATGTCTTTTACCCTCCGGAGTTGGTCCAGGGCGCTCAGCATCTGCTCCAGTTGAGCCATCTTCTGTCGGGTGGCTGCAGCCTGACTGTTCCCATTCAGATCCTGAGAGAGCTCTGATGGAACAATCAGAACAACGTTTTCAGTCCCTTTTATCATAAGTCATAATGTCTCCAAAAACACACTGATTAATCAGAGAAGACTGGCCTGAGAAACATTTTAATGATTGTTTTATTAAAAAAAAAAAAAAAAAAAAAAAAAAAAAAGATTATAGATTTTTGATTATTAAGTTTTCGGCATATTTTTTTTACAAAGCATAATTTGCACTGTAAATATTGTTTTTGGTTTTTCTACTACATTTGTATAAATATGTTTATGTATCTGTAAACTCAGCTTATTATCTGTATAAATCTGTATAATAAAAAATAATAAAATTTTAAAATTTAAAAAAAAAAATTTCAACCTGTCATATATTATATTCATTACACATAATGACATATTTCAGCCTTTTTAAGTAGTAGTAGTAGTAAATGTTGTTGTTGTTACACTTATCATATACTCAATGCCACTTTACAAATCATAGGAGAGAAGGAGAGAAAATTATCAGAGAGAATGAAAGTACTTGCAGAAAAAACAGGTCTTTAGCTGGGCTTTAAAAGACAATGAGAAGAGCGAATAGAAGAATGTAGTTGATCAGTATGGCTTATAGCTCATGAAAACTATTTAGAGTAAATTACTATGCAAATGGTATCAAAACTAAAACAAAAAAGGATTGAAATATGTCACTTTACATGTAATAAATATAAATGATATTTACATTTCTGGAGATACACTAATATATCTGTGTATATGTGTATGTGTGTATATGTGTGTGTGTGTAACATCTTCTAAACCAGCCTACTATAGCATGCAGGCTCTAGAACAAGTCCTTTAGTGCTCTACAGTACTTATGTTTCTGCTTCTTACCTCCAGCACTTTTTAGGGTCTTATAGTTGAAGTCAAAGTCATCCTGTAAGTTCTCCAGCATCTTCATCTTTTGCTCCATATCCTTAAAAACAAATTAGATCAAGAGAAAGAGAAACTGAGAAACCTTATCAAAAATGTTGTTAGACGTGATCATGATATAATATTCGCTGACTCATTTAGGAGAAGCCCTGAATTGCACAATCACATTTCTCAACAATATACTTATCAACTGCTGAAGCAGTTATTTATTTATTTATTTATTTATTTACTTATTTATTTATGTATAATATAGTAGCATTACTGAAATAATAATGAAATTCTTGCTGTATTGTTGCTGAAATGGCTCTTAATTGCCAATTAATAGTGTTAATTGTATCTCTTGGCTATTAGGTACCCTTACAGTAATACCCTTAAGGTATATTCACAATAACAGACCTGCACTCTCTTCCTGATATCCTGCAGGTTGTGCTCGAGGATCTGTTGTTTCTCCGTCACTACAGTACCGGTCGGGTGGGCAGCCTGGCCATCCTATGAAGAACAGAAAACAAAATTATATTTGACAGGGTCATCAAATGGCAAAATCTGATCCAGGACAGATCAAATAGTCTTGAGTCTGAATGCTATTTCAATATAGAAACTTGGGACTTACACAGAAGTAATAAAATATGGAATATGACTATACTATATTGAGAACTGTCTCTCAAATCCTGGTCCAGGCATTTGTCTGGCCAGCATATTTTTATGTTTTCCTGCTCTATTTCAGGATGAGTTTATTAATTAGCTAATTAGTTGGATAGAAAATGTATTCACACTCGCAAAATGATGCAATTGCATCTATTTGTAAATTATAAGAATAATAAATTATCAATTTATTATATAAATAAGTATATCTATATAAGACACACTTGATGTATGAATTCAACCAATGTGAAGGCCAACACCACCAAAGCTGCATGAGGTTTAAATGGTTTACCTGCAGCATGAGGTTTAAATGGTGTAGACGTCAGTGTTTTCATAATAGGAGGCTGGTATGGAGAAGTTACAATGTGTGTGAGTGTAAATGTGTGTTTCCGTACTTGCTGAGCAGTGGTGGCTGTCTGCAGCAGTCTCTGTTCTTCCCACAGACAGCGGGCTACAATTCGGGCAATCTCCATGGGCTTCTCTAGGTACTTGCTCTGCAGGTGCTGTTTAATGCGCCTCAAGTTGTGCTGGTACAGAACGTTGTTCTCCTGAAGGAAGCGACTGTACTGCTGGTCAATCTCTCCCAGCAGGTTATGAAATACCAGCGTTGCATGAGACTCTTTATTGGCTGCATATGCCCTGGGGAATAAGAGCAGGAGATATAATCAGAAAGGCAGGGTAGTAAAATAAACAGAACAAGGTAGAAAAAAAACACTCTCCTAAATTTCTAAAATTCATTTTCTAACTAAGGACTTAAAGGGCAGTTTGTTATCAAAAGAAACAAATTGTCACTGCTGGAAAAACTTTTAATGCAAGACAACCTAAAAATGATTTATTTCAAGTTATTTTGAGTGTAACTATTGGTCCACTGATAACCACCATGGATACCATAGCAACACCTTAGCAACCACCTCAAGATACCGTAGCAACACCTTAGCAACCACCTCAGATACCATAGCAACCACCAGGGATATGATAGCAACAACTTAGCAACCACCTCAGATACCATAGCAACACCTTAGTAACCAACTCAAATACCATAGCAACCACCTAGCAACCACTTAGCAACACCATAGCAACCACCACAGATACCACTGCATCACCTTACAAACCACCTGGGACACCTTGGCATGTGAGCCATGTAAGCAATGCGCAACATCCTGCATTTCCTTCAGGAAATGCACTTTTCTAGTTTTGAGTGTAACTATTGGTCCACTGATAATTATTTTCACACAATGTAAAGCTTTGCCGTAATTTTCAAATTATACCAAAAAGTGAAAAAAATCAACATCCTGATTATATGCATGACTGCCTACTTATAACTGTTATAACAAATTGCATTTTGTGTATTCTTCCTTGTGTCCTGCTTATGTAGTGTTATTCTCTCTTAACTCTATTTTGTGCTGCATTCTGACGGTTTTACATTGTTAATATGTATAAAAACTTATATTAAAAGAAGTTTTCAACCATACATACCATTCTGAGAGAGAGCAAAAGATTAAAAACAAAAACCCAACTTCAACCCTCTATTCAGGTACGGACTTCCCCCCAGAAAACCCCAAAATCTAAAAGCTGCTTCTGTTCCATCCAACATCAAATCTACTACACATTCAAGTTTTTGCCTTGTTGTGATGATGAATGTGCTATTTCAAAGGCCTTAATCGACACACATTCCAAACTGCTGACCTCACTTAGCAGTCGCGCAAGAACTGTGTCATCCAAACCCTCTCATTTTGGTCCTATGGCTTAAACGGAATTTGTTCATTTAACTTCATTAAACAGCACTGAAGACTACAGTACAAACACAAAACAGCTACAAAATATTCTATCACTTTCCAGGTGTGGACATGATAAGCACTGTCTGTCACGAAAAGTAAGGTATCAGCATTAAATCAATCTGACGTCTGCAGTGTTGCTGTTCTAATAGTTGAGCTCTGAGAATGTTACAGTGCCAAACTCTGCATAGTTGTTAGCTTTGATCAAAGAGAAGAAAAAACAATGCAAGCTGTCAATCAAATGTTCATGCACACTGTAGTACAAACAACACTATGCAAGAGACAAAGGCTCAGTTGTGTTAGATTAATAGTGATTTAGTGCCACGAGAATACAACACAGACATCTCAATCTGTTGCCCAAACTGCATAACACCATGTTCTTTTTGGCTCAGAAACAACAGAGGTGAACACCAATTGAATTATTTAGGCTGATTGTAATTTTTCATTTGTTTACATTTACATTTGAAGCATTCAGCAGACGCTTTTATTAGAGATCAAGATTAAGATTAAGATCAACCAATTTAGCCAATGTGATTTTTCACACAACGGAATTTGACCTCCACATTTCACCCATTCGTGCAGTGAAACACACACAGACACACACTAGTGAACACACTAGGCTGTGAGAATTTGTGCTCGAAGCGGTGGGCAGCCCTTATCCACCGGCGCCCGGGGAGCAGTTAGGGGGTTAGGTGCCTTGCTCAAGGGCACTTCAGTCATGTCCTGTCTGGGGATCGAACCAGCAACCTTCTGGTCACAAGACCAGATCCTTACCACTAGGCCATGGCTGCCCCAAAGCGACTTACAATTGGGTGTTGAGTCATGACCTGCCCAGGGGTCGAACCGGTGACCTTCAGGTCACCAGACCAGATCCTTAACCACCAGGCCACGGCTGCCCCACAAGATCCAACTTGTACATTTTCAGTACTTTTACTTGTCAAAGTTTCAGTTTAAATGACATAATTTGCTCTTGAATGGGACGCTTTTCTTAAAATTCTATTTAAAAAATCAGCCGTTTATTTGAAAACACCATACAAATCAAATGTAAACAACAGCTGGTTATTTAGCATGAGTCATGCTACTATGTGTGAATGCATTTGAATTTTGTAAAATTTGCCAAAATAAACAGAACAAACTGCAAAAGCGCTGATGTCGTATTAAGCAAAAACATGATTTTTCTGATCTTGGCTGATTACGACTGTCCATCTCTAATTTAGCCTTTTATAAGCACTTTCTTTTAATCTGAGGCAATCAAACAATGTCGTATTGCGCTTATATGCTTTTAATAAAAAATGTCATATATGGCTTTTTGTTACAAGGGCTCAATTGATATGAACTAAAACTGTGCACGGTCCATATGCCAGCTCTGTACAAGACAATGATGGCATGTTAGTTAGCTAACCATCTGACACAGCAGGAAACATGTTTGATTGCAGTTGGTATTAAGACGGTTGCTACTTCAGGTCTGAGCACAATTATTATTTTTTTTGTTTGCTTCTTAAAGGAAGGCAGGTAGATTTTCACAAATGGATGGCATGACTTCATCTACTGGTTGCCAGTCAAAGAATAAGGAAGTGCTGCTTAAACGTTACACATTTTCTTGTAACTAACAGTAAGCATGTGCCATATAACCTCCTTTCAGAGTGGCAGGGTGCCAAAATAAATCTAAAGTAAAAAAAATAAATAAAATAAGGTGGAGTAAGTAAAGTAACAGTTTGTAAATTTTCAGGTAAAACTAGGTTATGGTTCAAAGCAAGTTCTTTCAACATCTTTGCAGGCCACAAATCAAATCATTCTACAAATCACTGTACACAAGAACCACTCATTTCAAATAAGGGGTGTGCGATTTGATGATATCAGATTGTGAAGGATTATAATGTGCCCATGATACACCATCACAGAAAGACTGTTGCATCATGTTACAGACATCCCAAGTCTCCCGGAAGTTCTGTTTACTTTTATTCTATTTTTCATGTTCATTGAATGTTAATAACATACTGAGTGCTGCCTAAAAAAACAAAGTGAAGTGATTCGACTGATTCTGCTGAGGATCTGTGTTTAATAAGATATGTGATATGCTACACTCTTAATCTTATCTTATAGAACCATTTTCTTTACTAAAGAACCCAAGAAGAACCATCTCTTTTAAGAGTGCAGCTTTTAAGCAGAATGCACTTTACCTGGCTTACCTTTTTTAAAAAATGTTAATTTTTTGACTTGCGCAAAAATTACACACATTAAAATCTGTTCAAAAAGGTGCACTGGCCTAAGTAGCCTCTTTTAGTACAATATTTTAAAATGTGGAGATCAGTTTGTTTGTACTGTTTAATAACTTGCAAAATGGTATGAAAAACCAATATGAAAAAGAATCATGATCAAATTTTGATCGTGATCTTGAAGAAAAAGGGAAATTATATTTTTGCCATTTCACCCACCCCTATTTTAAAAAATGTACATTTCCTCATATATACACTATATCCAACCTAACCCCTTCTAATTGCTTAACTCATCTAATTTAATGTGCATTCATTGCTCACAACTGGTATTCAATTAAAACACACACAATCCAGCATTCTTAATAAAATGGGATGCTTTACTCATTACGTTCAGTGCCAAGTGTCAGCTAGATAAGTTGGGTATAGCCTTCCCTCAGCACTGGGTTGTTGAACAGTGGAGCTCCATTCTTTGAAGTGATTTGGGATGAGTGCTCCTTCTGGTTCTGATGGGTAATTTTGATTTGGCCATTCTTTAGCATGACGATACTAGCAGTAGGTGGAGCCAGGGGGGCTTAATTTTTTACATAGATTATATCTCATGTACTACTGTCAGGACGTAGTGACAGATTTAGCAAATTAAAAAAAAGTTTTATGGGTTACATACTGCAGCATTTAAGAAACGTTGGATGTCTATAATATAATATAATATAATATAATATAATATAATATTATATAATATAATATAATGTATTAGGTTAGTACAATTATTGTTACAAGTAAACTCAAAGACAAGTTTATGTTAATGTGATATTGATATTTTAATAATGCAGAATTTTTGTTTATTTGAATCACGTAAATTCAATGTGATATGTTGCATTAGGACACGTACCAGTCCTGACTCTCAATCCATGGGGCTAGAAACTGGCGTAGCTCCATGGGGAAACTGTCACTGTAGAGATGATACAGCTGCTCCAGATAGCGCGTCTCCAGCTGCTGCAACTGGTTCCACTGGGCCATGGTGACCTGAGAGAAAAAATAAGGGACAGATTTGTAGCAAGACATAAAAAAGAACAAAGGTGGATGAAACATCATTTTAAATTCAACAATTCAAATTATAATTTCAGAAACAGCGTGGCATGCCAGAAAACAGGTGGGAAATGTGCTTCTGCTGAGAGGAGAGTAAAAATAGAGGGAGAACAGAGATAAGATGGAGATATTTTAAGAGTTCATGCAAGAGAAGCATACAAGAGAGGTGATAGCTGAAGAAAAACGGATGATGCAATCATTTAGAGAATTTATTTGCCTGACCATGAGTGGGATTTGAAACTATGTATACATAAAAATTTTGTGTTGCTGTTGTTTTTGAAAAAACTGAAAACAAATGGGAAATGAAAGGAGAAGAGAGCTGAGGAAAAACAGAAGGAAAGGAGAAAGTTGTGCATGGTATGGAAGAGAAGTGTCCGAGAGAGAAGGTGGGTGAAGAAAAGCTCTGATGAATTGAATAGGTTTTGTTAAGAGGCCTGACCGCATGATATATTAAATTGTAATGACAACAATGAGGATTGGTTTTGAGATTTGGGGAACATTATTTGAGGTTCACAGCAGGTTAGATGAACATAATTTTCAAACTCTTCTCATTTCCTACACCAAGGAAAATGCACCTTTTGCTTCTAGGGCACCTCTCATATTTCAACAATAAGAATTTCACACATTAATTTAAATAAAGCACGTGATCATTATTTTTTGTTTTATTTGCTACGACTAAAAATTCTATTTTGTGTTTATTTCAATGTCACAATCACAAGCAGTAGCAAAAATGTAAAGGATGGTTTTTCGATTGTGGAAAAAATGTATAGTACAGTATTTTCAACAGAACTGCTTGGTCTGTTTCAATGAGCTATGAATGAGAAATAATTCCTATTGAATTAAACCCTGCTTTCATTATTGCTGACATAAACTGTGAACTGACTCAAACCCTCCTGAAAACATACTGAGGGGACACACAGTGCTGTCTGGAGAGAAACACCTCACAGCCGTGCTGCTGAAGCACCATTAGTGCTCCGATCAATGGCAGCTGATTAGACAGCAGCAGGAGCATCCGCTCTCAGAGGAAAACCTCAAAAGCCAGAAGCAGAGGCACTGTCGGTTTCTGTATAATCCAGCTACCCATCAACACATACACACATCCTGTTCAACACACACATGGGTCTCACCCACGCAAGCTCACACAGCATACTTACATATTTGTACCGTACCAGCAATACAGCTGCTATAGACGTCTGACTAATACACATCTGCAACATTCAACGCCCTTTCCCATTCTATCACACTATTGAACACTGGCCTTCAATAGTGTGAAAAAAAGCAGATGGTCAGTCACAACTTGAGAAAGAAGCTGCAACCGTTTCTCCTAACACCACGTCTACATTTCCCAGCTCTGTCAGAAGAACCTCCCACAGGCACTCAGGAAGCCATAGTCTGAGAGAACCTACTAGTACATCTAAACAAATGTGTTCATAATCCAATAACATAAACTGTCATCATTTATATCCATTACATGTAAAGTGGCATATTTCAAGCCTTTTGTGGTTTATTTTTGAGTAACCTCAAAAATATTAATATTTCATTTTGACTACATTACAATTCAAACAGTATCAACATTAAATCGACTTAAAATATGTAATTTTACATGTAATTAATATAAAATATTACATTTGACATTTTTGTAGTAAATTATGATTTTTTTTTTTTTTTTTTACTTTTTCACAAAATTCTCATTTTAGGAGAGCTCACATCACCTTCCTGAATCATTATGACAGACTGGATTTTTCATGCTTATTAGGACAAAACAATATGACTTCTGATATATAAAGTCTAATTGATACATCGTTTAATGTTCAATAAGATGTGACCAGTATGAATGTATATGTTTACTAGGGTTGAACAATAAGTGTCTATGTTAATTATTATGGCTGTGTACAGGACCGGTGAGCGCGTGGGGCCCCCAAGTGTCCAAGGGGGCACCACTCCCTCCCACCTCCCCGGAGGAGGGTGAAGTCCACTCACATGCTACAGAAAGAGAAAGGCTGTCTGTTGAGCAAATTTCTCCACAGCAAACCACACAAACACATACAACCACACCCACGCTCAGTCGTGAATTACAAGTCTCTGGACTTTGCTCTCGGGGCACCCAAACATCTAGTGCCGGCACTGGCTGTATATTGGCAGGAACCTGATGATGCATGTGAATATAAAGGGGTTATGATTCAATATATTTAGATATACTGTAATATTGTAAACAAGGCATTATTTAGGGGGGCAGCTGTGGCCTGGTGGTTAGTGATCTGGTTTTGTGACCAGAAGGTTGCTGGTTCAATCCCCTGGCAGGTCATGAATGAAGTACCCTTGAGCAAGGTACTTAACCCCAATAGATAGGGCTGCGCACTGCTTCGGGCACATATTCACAGCCTAGTGTGTGAGATTTTTTTACATTTTATTTTAGAAAAACAATTGGGTTTGCTTATGCTAATGTTAGCATTATGTTAGTAATGTTAGTTAGGGAGAGGAAATAGCTGATTTCCTTGTTGGACACCCCACTATGACATAGCTGTAGTAAGAAAAGATCTGTCTGGCAGGCACTGCTGTTTTAACGTTTAGATGAACACATGGCCTTGGCTCGTATCACAGCCACAGTGGTTAGGAACATCTTTTTATCTAATGCCATGTTCTCCCTCAAGGGGAGATAATCCTTTGCCATCTTCCGGGAACATTTCTCCGTCTTCAGTGTCAGCTTTCTTAAAACAGAACACTGAGACTGGAGACGTTGCTTAGGGATCTGGCCAGCATCAGCTTTCAGACAAAGGCCTAAAATCAATTGTTACATAACAGATGAGCTGTTCATTAGTTGTGTAACAATTCACCCATTTCTCAGATTAGTTCATGGTTTCGGGGCCATGGTTCATTTTGTGTAATGGTTCAGAGAACAAAAAAATTTTTAATTGATTTTTTAATCACAATTTTTAATTTTCACAACAGTAACAGATAGCACACATGGACGATGCCATGTATCTGCACTATATATCAACCGGGTGCATCCCAGTGGTGAAGTTTATTGTTACTGTTTCCACTTTTTGTGGAGAGTTAGATTTGAAGGGTATAAACTTGCATTCTTCATATTTAACAGAACCTAAAAAATTGCAACACAAAAGATTACAAAATGCTAGGGGGTCTACAGTTTCTTGCCCTTTAAAAATAGCTAATGCTACTGCTTTGGAATGTGTGTAGTTCAGCTTCTGGGAGGTTTGGTATCACTGATGGACCACTGTGAGACATGCTATATGTGTGTCCTCCAAGCTCTGTGATTTATACACACACAGCAAAAAAACACAGTTCACTTTACATGCACCATGATGCAAACCATAGACTGCTGAACCACAGATTTAGATTTCTGTTCAGACATCACTACTGATCATAAAGTCCAATTCAAGTCTAATTCTGAATTATTAATACAGTAAAAAGAAAAAAGTAGAGATTTATTTTGATACAAAAAGAAAACCTGGCAAGCTCACAAAGAGTCACTATGCAGCTTTACAGAGTTAGTAATAACAAAACACAAGCTCCAGTGAGCAAGCCAATGGTGACAGTGGCAAGGGAAAAACTCCCTCAAAGCTGGAGGAAGAAACCTTGGGAAGACCCATCCTCGTCTGGTCCACTACTTTCTTAAGAGCCAAAATGTCATATTGCATTTTAATACTGTGGGATAAATGAACACTTGTAAAATAAGAGAAACTTGCTCTTTAGCACAGTTAGTCATCCATAATTTTCCTGGTTCATGATATTTATTATTATTAATAAAAATGTAATAAAATAAAAAAAACAATAATAATAATAAAGATTTTAATAAAAATCTGATTCTGAAAGAGCATCTTTGAGAAAACAAATAAAAAAACATGAACTGAAAGTAACAAAGTTATGTGGTATTTGGTAGTTTGAGGCTGTATGGTTGTAGAACTGGAAATGCCATGATTCTGAAAGATAATCTAAACTAAAGTGCAGACACCAGAGTGGTGGGAGACCGCATCTGAAGTGAGGGTGCATGGAAGGTCTTTAGAAGTTTGCTATTTTTCCTTCACTCAAGTAACTCCAACAATTCCAAAGCTGCATTAAATGCAGTGTCAATGACACAATATCACAGTGCTTGAAAACACAATATTAGATTAGATTAGATTCAACTTTGCCAATGTGATCGCACACAACAGCCTCACCTCTGCATTTAACCCATCCATGCAGTGAAACACAAGAGTGAACAGACTAGGCTATGAGAATGTGCCCGAAGCAGTGGGCAGCCTTATCCATGGCAGTTGGGGGTTAGGTGACTTGCTTAAGGGCGCTTCAGTCATGACCTGCCCAGTCATAAGGCCAGATCCCTAACCACCAGGTCATGGATGCCCCTACATATATGTACCACTATATTTTTTGCACAGATAAAAACAGGCAAAAAGTAACTCTACATTCCAAAAAATACTACTAAAAACAGTGCTGTTCACTTTTATACATTTCACATCTGCACTACTTCCAACTAACTCTGCTCTGTTTGTAATGAAGCGTACTGATAGTATAGAAGATATGCTCAGAATACATATTGTGACACTGTAAAACTTTAAATACAAACCCAAATCAATATAGTAAACCTGTGGCAGAGCAAAGAAAAAGACTTTTCTTCAAAGTAATCTTTGGGAACATCGTGTGAAGATTAGTTTTTATGTGTACAGCTTTTATAAAGTGGCTGACTGTGAGACTGAGAACTGGCAGCTGCAATTCAAACTACTGCAATGTGTCACTGCTCGGGGTATTACTCTGTTTCCGCGAAAAGCTCGACAACTACTGCAGAATACTGAATGAATGCAATGCAATTTGAAACCTAAATGAATGCTCCAGCATTTTTCATCCTGATCTCTATCTGCCTCCTACTGAAGTTCATTTAGAACAGGCAATAATTTCTCTGAGCTCAGAAAAGAACAGAAAACCACCCAATCAAAGCACATAATAATATAATTAAATCATTATAATTAAACCCAAAGGGCAACTGCTTCACTGTAAAAAATATCTGTGTTGTTTCAACTTAAAAAAGTTAGTGTCCATGCTGCCTTAAAATTTTAAGTTAGGTAAACTCAGGAAGCGTAGTTAGTAAACATATAAACATGAAATATTGAGTTATCACAACAAATTCAGTGCTTGGTAGTCATACCAACTACAATATTTAAGTTAGGTTAACGACAGGGCAAGTTCATTTTTTACAGTGTTCAGTGTTAGCTACTAGCAACTATTAAAAGTTATTTTGCAACCAGACAAGTCTGGTCAAAACCGTCAAAGGCTTCAAAAAATGCTGAGCATTTTTGCTTAAAACTGGTGCTGTGGAGAGACTGACGAACACTGTTTGCCAATTTGACCTCTAACCACTTTTCATTTCTGATGGAGAGGAGATGAGTTGGTGGTAACAGGTCTTCTCTATCATACTTGTCTCTCACCTCCCACTACTCCACTTTTGCAAATACTTCCATTTTACCATATATGTACACCTTTTGCAAAGCCTTCCAATTTACCAAAGTTTCAAAGCACTGACAATTATTTATATATCACAGTCAAATTAAAGTAACATGCAGGGAACCCCAATTCCAATCCCAGCATGCTGTTAATAATAATAGTATTAGTTCTTAATGATGTGTTTATCATGGAAACTCATATAATAAGAAAATAAGATAAACCGTGCATCCCTGCTCAGAAACTACTCGGTTCCTGTTCCTGTGCAGCCATGGCCTAGTGGTAAGGATCTGGTCTTGTGACCAGAAGGTTGCTGGTTCGATCCCCAGACAGGACATGACTGAAGTGCCCTTGAGCAAGACACCTAACCCCCTAACTGCTCCCCGGGCGCCGGTGGATAAGGGCTGCCCACCGCTTCGGGCACAAATTCTCACAGCCTAGTGTGTTCACTAGTGTGTGTGTGTGTGTGTGTTTCACTGCACGAATGGGTTAAATGCGGAGGTCAAATTCCATTGTGTGAAAAATCACATTGGCTAAATTGGTTGATCTTAATCTAAATAAAAGAAGTCCAAATTTTGGACTACAAACATGTTTTGGCTAGTACATCTGAGGTAAGTATGCATTTGTTAGTGATACGTAAAACTTCTGCACAATACTTCAGATCACTCCTGTTAGAAAATGCCAGCCGGACATGGACATTGTGTGAAATTTTATTGATGAATGGACCAACAAAATGTTCAAAAAGTACTTAACATAACATCTTACATTTTTTAACTTATACAGAGGAACCACTGTTATCGTTTGACCTGGTTATCACCAACTTTTTTTGAGGGAAATTTTGTCCCAGTTATCATTCATCTGCCCGGTTTTCATCGTTGTGCCCATGTGACTCGCCGCTGATTTTGTGAAAACAAAACATCCAACTATGCGTTCACAACACACTCACATGTTAGTTGTTCATTCTGGCTTTGTTTCTCATTATTTCTCCGGCTTTGTTTCTCTGGCTATGTTTCTCATTGATAACGATCAAAACAAACTAAAACATGTCACACTAAAGCGATGGCGCACAGGATCATCTACCCCCTGAAAACAGGTGCAAAAGCAAATAGCAGTTGAGCACCCCAAGAACAGGTGTACAAAACAAAAGCCACACCGGCATGCTCTAAAACAGAGCATAAACCCATAAGAATGATGTTAAATGTTAATTTATACATTTCATTAGTCTTTTGTAATTATTCAAAAATACAAATTTATTGTATTTATTCATATGTAAAACTATAGATATTCTATATAAAATGTATTTTTGTTAATATTTTGGAGTGTCTGGAATGGATTAATTGGAATTACATTATTTCTTATGGGACATATTGCTTCAGTTATCATTCAGTTTGGTTATCTTCAGGCACTTTAGAACGAATTAATGAGGAAAACTGAGGTTCTATATCATATAAACTATATATCATAAACAGTACAATGTAGTACTGAAATAAAGCATCTCAAAAACATTTCTCACTAAATCAGAGGAGATTCAAAGGTTATGAATACTGAGAGTGACAGCTGGTACTCACAATTTCCTGAAAGTGTAAGGAGTTTCACAACATTATTACAGAGAACTGACTCTGATCTACCACAGCAGTAGCTCAACATTCTGCAGGCTAATAGAGAATTTTACAGTCATGAAAAAACCTGATGTAAAATTACCGCGCAGATAACTTTCACTTGTCTTGAACTGAATGATGCAGTTACAACGAAGATAGAAAACAAACAAAACAAACACTGATTATATGCATTACAGAATTCATACGATTGTAGAAATTTGTCTGCTAAGTGACGTGTTGCATACTTTCCATCAGCATTACACATCTGAAGGCTTGCTGGACAAAACCATTTCCTTTTTCATTAATTTTTCCATTTCGGTGTCTCTGAAAGGTCATCTCAACCAACTTGATGAGATCAATTCTAAACACCCACCAGAACACCCAAAACATTCTTCCCATGTCTTTCCTCATTAGTGCTACCATTTCTTAACATTCTGTAATATTTCAAACCTCTTGAGGTCAAACAAAGTGCAAACAAGGCCAAAATACTGCAGCTCAGAGCAGCATGAGCTTACATAACAGGCACTGCATTATAATTAAAGCCATGACTGAAGTAAATCTGAACATCGCAAAAACGGGCAAATTCAGAATTCAACAGACTTACAGATATAAACAGTTTCCACCGTCTACTGACCAAGTTCAGTTCTCTAGTTCCTCTTATAGTGACAAAGTTAGCGCTGTTAGCATGTGATTAAGCCTAATCACACTTTAGAGTGTCCTAAAACGGACTTTTCTTCCTTTTAAGCACATACATACTGTTAAAGTTGATACAAAACAGTTGATTTGAAAATTAAAATCCAAAAGTCACTGTTTTAAATTATCTTATATATTAATTCATGTATACATCAGCTATTCAGGCTAGTCCCACCCACTTACACAGTTATAACATGTTTATAACTGCTTTTTAAATTATTATTATTATTATTATTATTATTATTATTATTATTATTATTATTATTATTATATTATTAATTATTATTATTAATTATTATTATTTATTATTATTATTAATTATTATTATTATATATTATTAATAAAGACAATTTGTTCAATTTCACAAACCCAAGGATGCTTTACAGGGGAAAAATTACTCGTAGAAGAAGAAGAGCAGTAGGCTGTAAAGAGGGAGGTTTTTAGACAATGTTTGAAAGAAAAGAGTGTTCAGTAGTCACAGAAAGATTTTGGAAGAGAGATGCAAAGTTTGGGAGCAGTAGCCTTGAAAGATCTGCCGCCCACTATCTTGTACATGGGACAGCAAGAAGACCAATGCCAGATGATCTGAGGAAGCAAGAGGGACAGTATGGCTCAAAGAGCTCACTGAGACAGAGGGTGAGACCATGAAGAGCTTTGAAAGTCAGAAGGAGAAATTTGTACTTGCTATGGGAGGATACTGGTAACCAGTAATGCTGATGGAGGATGGGAATGATGTGTGCAGTGTGTTTGGCAAAATTGAAGACTTTTGTAGTTTAGCTATTACAATAACCAAAGTGGCAGAAGATAAAAGACATTAACTAACATTTTTGCATCAGTACTGTTGAGCGGACAGTGGAGGAGTGCAATATTGTGCAAATGGTAGTCTCACAACTTATCTGAATAAAAGTAAATTACATATACTCTATTAACCACAGAAAAAAGGTTTATTTTATATATATATATATATATATATATATATATATATATATATATATATATATATATATATATATATA
>BRDA01013955.1:36641-48259 GCA_036984385.1 Crenuchus spilurus
CCGTTCTGATACAAGTTCTGCTCTCGTTTTACGACTCCTTTGTTTACGACAGGGGTGTCAAACTCCAGTCCTGGAGGGCCGGGTTCCTGCAGAGTTTGGTGATTTCTTTGCTCTGACACTACAATTAAACCTGCTCATTACCTGTTGAGCTGAATCAGGTGTGTTTTATCAGGAAGATCCCCAAACTCTGCAGGAATCCGGCCCTCCAGGCCTGGAGTTTGACACCCCTGGTTTACGACAAAGATCGGGCTTAGGTTTGTGTTCTGAAAAGCCGATAACGATCAGTTAAAAAATTCCGTGATCGGCCTGATTCCGATCTTTGAGATCGGATCGGGACACCCCTACAAACTAGGGCTTTGTAATAAAAAATTTGACATAAACAATTAAAACTGGCTGTTAAATGCTTAGAGAAAATAGATAACTTGCTGACATGATACTAAACTTAAACATTATTTTAAATATCCAGCAAAGTGTATAAAAACTGGCAGTAAACACTGCAAAAAAATGCTGACACTAACACTGGACGAAGTGTTGAGAGTCACAGAAACAGCTTGCTAGTTTTTGGTTATGCTAGATAGGTTTGTTGTACCTCAGAAGTTAACTTTAGTTCACTTTTCTTCAGTTTCTCAAGTTTCTCCAACTATGGAACTGGAGAATTAATGGTTTTGTTAAGCTTTATAGGCTATAGGTGGGGAGAGAGTGCCATCTTACCTGCCTGGAGAGAGCATGGCAAATTCTGCTCTCCTGGGCCCAGGCTGGAGATGGCAAGCAGCATGACCATGATTCAAACTCGTGATCCTCAGATCATAGTGACATCGCCTTAATCCGCTGAGCCACTCGAGGCCCAAGATTATCTTTATAATGAAACACTGATTTAGATTCCCTGAAGTTAGGAGTTTTGAAAACTAATGATCTAGATGAATGAGTTGGCTAGTTAGACCATCAGTGACAACATTTCTGACCCAGTTCAGTCTGTTTTTCAGTGATCTCAGCAGTACCAGGCCCTACGAAACACCTCTATGTAAGATGGATGAGAGTAACACAATGAAAAATAAACATTTTGACATAAGATTATTTTAGTGTTCAACATAGTAAGAAAGCCAGAAAGTTCATGGTGAATAAATACATTTCTTCAATACGGCATTTCCCTACCTTTACAGTAAACAGTGCAGTCAGTAAAATCCTCCCCCATCCTTGGGGTTCCCAGTTTTACTGTTTGTCACCATGATTTTATATATTGTCTATGTGTATAACCATGTTAAAGACATAACCTTAGGAAAAACTTTGATGTGTAAGCAGATCAGGGTTACAGGAGCTGGATGAGGTCATCTAATATAGGCCAATTACAGTTAAAGCAATGATTAAAAAAATTATCAGACTTATTCCAAGCACATTTTATCAGCCAAGCTGTTTTTAGTGTTCAAAGTCTACTTATGTGGGTTTTTTTTTCACTAGAGCTACATGGCAAATATAATACAGCTATATAAAAATGCAAACGGTCAGTTTCTGTGGTTTCACTATGTGTTGGAGTAAAACACGCAGAACATGTTTGTTCTATTCTATAAATTGCTGACATTTCTTCCAAATTCCAAATAAAGTTTGTAATTTGGAGCATTTATTTGCAGAGACTGTTGAAAAAAGAAAACAACACAATGCCACCGGTTTAACGTAGCAAGTATTTAAATGTAATAAGCCTGATTTTCTCCACACTGCTGCTGGGAGATTTCTTAGAAGGTAGTTGTTGCTTTGTGACTAGGGATGCACTGAATATATGGCAACCAAAAATATTTGGCTGAAAATAACAAAAAACACACTTCGGTGTTTGACCAAATAGGTGAGAAAACCAAATAGTTTTTACAGAACAAGGAGGTTTTTAATGACTATTTTGGACATTCAGAATTCTGCTTTTCCTCACCAGTTAACAAAATAGATTCACCAGCACAGTTACAGTTTGGCAGTGAAATGGAAGACAGACAACAACCTACAACCACAACCTTTACTAAACTACACTAGTTATGATATATACAGCCGCTTAGCTTTGTGTTTATGCTGAGCTGCCTGGTCATGTGTAATGTTCACTTGTTTTTTTTCCCAGAGCTGTATAGGTCTAGATCTCCCCTAAAGATCCATCCATCTTTTTAGTTACATTAGCCTAGTATCTGCAGTGCACTAAACATCATGTTAATATGTTAGTGATGAGGGGGGAAACGGGTGTTTTCTGTACGATATACTCATCCAAGCAGCCCGATTCGACCAATAGTGACGTTAACACTCGCGCACGCGCACACACTTCACAGCAGGCGATGTAAGAAACGAAACGCGAGGATTCCCTCTTCGGAATACTGGAAGAGATTACGTCAGAGGAGCGAGGGGCTTCCCCCGAGAGAAGTGAAGCGAGGAGCACAGAAACAAAGCCTTCTTAAAGACATACTGACATCTGTGTTTTTTATGCAGCGTTATATAAGCAGTTTCTCCCTACATGGGGAAGTTTCTCTGCTGATAAAGAGCCAGCGTACACTGAGGAGACTGGATAATGAAAATGTCAAGAGTGCAAAAAGTGCGCCGTCAAAAGCTTTAACATGATGACACTAATGACACCTGAGACGGGACATTCCCGCTGATAAAACGTAATGGATAGGAGGAAACCTGTAGGCTAAGACATACATTTCCGTAGTCACACACACACACACACACACACAGAGCATTGTCTATATAGTACATATAGAGTACAAAAAGCTATCTTGAAGGTATGATGTGCAGTGATAGGTTACCAGATGCAGGTAAACTGCAGTGATGACTCACACAGTGAATAATGTCCTCAAGCCAAGTACAATATTAACAACACAGTGACTGTTGTAAACAACTGTAAGCACTCTATACACTGTACTATTACACTCTGTACATTTATGCACATAATCTGTATATGTAATAACTGAATGCAACACGACACTGCATACAGTGTGTCTAGATTTTTCTATATATTTGTATACTTTTTATTTATCACTATTTTTAGAATATTAGAATATATACTGTTTTTAGCAGTTTCGTAATCACTCTTAAAGTTGTATATTTAAGTTGTATATTATTTGTATATTTGCGACTAGTGAATATATACATCACATTCAGGGTACTTTGTGTCTCTTTGCACAGTGCTACTACTTGCACTTTTGGCAGATGCTAACTGCTTTTCGTTGTCTTATACTTAATGGAATTAATCAATCAATTAACCAATTAATCAATCTATTTTTCTATCAACCTATCTAGCACATTTTGACATTTCAGTATGAAAAATATGATCAAATTTAGCTATCTGACTATATACTGTATTCAGACACAGTGACGTAAAACACATACATTCACACAGAAACAAGTCAAAGTGAAAACGACTCTCGTTCTTGCTTTACTTACCCTCTGTGTATACGTGCTTTGAAATTTCTGAGAAAATCTAACAAAAGGCTCCCCGAGCCGTCGTTAAATTAAACAAGTACGCTGAAATAGTGTGAATTACAAACAAAATGACTAAACTGGATGTGTTCGACTACTCGAGTTACCCCAACTTTGTGGTAAAATGTGAGTCCGCAGCCGTCTGTCCGAACGAGGGGCGGTGCGGGTTCTAACTTCACAATGATTGACAATATGTTTGCCGAATTGCAGAGCGAAGGCAGAATTCGTTCCAATCAGCGTGCTGATATACTGTTGGAAGGCGGGCTTAGGCACCAGCGAGCTTGTGCGCGCCAGTTGTTTATTGGACTGGGTTGGTTGAGCGTTCCAACGGTCTTTTCCTCCCCCTGGGCTGCTATCTGTGAGTTGTTAACAGCAGAGGGGGCAGCACTCGAGTACTCAGAACAGCTCGGCTGGAAGTCATCTGAATTACTGGCAGCGTCGACGTCATCACAACTTTAATACAGTGAAAGCGAGGTGCTGATATTGATAGGTGACGTGACGTATCATCTGTTTCAAGTGTAATGTTTTTGTTCTTGTAATCTTCATTGAGAAGTGTCTGTAAGTGATGCATTATATAATATGACATAAACAGTATTTACATCTAAAATAATCTATACAATAGATATATCGATAGATACTTTATTGATCCAGAGGGAATTAAAATAATTAGTTACATATGTTATAATAAATACAAACTTATTACGTATATATATATATACGTTTTGAGAAGAAAAAAGGCCCAAATAGCATAATACAAAAAGTAATAAACAATAGTCTACACACACTCACACAGAATAAATCTTATTAACAAATTTTACAAGGAAAAACAGCCTAGCTTTGTGTGATGGCTCAGGTGAGATCTTACTGATAATTATTTTGTACTGAACAAGATACACAAACACTTCCTTCCTCATTTCCATGAATTGAAGGCACAGGATATTGGATGGCTTGTTAAGATTCCAAGCGGTGTGTTTTCATGCCCACAACTGATGTTTCTAAGGAGTTTCTTACAACCATTGTTCCAATAGGTTAATTCCAAATTGACCTCAACGTCCCTTGCTATTGTAACTAAGTACGTCACAATTACATAACCTTTTAACCTCACAGATTTACAGGAGCAGCTGCAGTCATCAAACATCAGTCTGGAATCTCTGGTAATGCCTTTGTTTGGCACAATAACAGCAAATCTTATTAACTTATTATTAATCTTAATCTTATCAAGTCTTAACATAATCCTAAAACTACATATGCAGTTACCATATTTATAACATATCTATAGCATGATTTGGCAAAGTTCACTATTGGAGAGTAACAACTTAAGATCCTGGCTTAATATATCAGAGAATATGTTATTAGTCACAGTATCACATTACAAACAATTTACACCAAATATAAGTGGGTTGCCACAAAAAAGTAGAATGTAAATAAACTCAATGCAGTTCCGACAGCTGGAGGTCTGTACTGTCCCTGCAGTAAAGAGATTCATCATACAGCCTTATTGCAATGTGTGAGATAGAAGTGTCATAAGGTTGTAGACAGGTGTGAAACCTACTGTCACTGCCATCTCTGTCAGTCTCATGCCCATGTGCTGTTTATGTTTACGTCTTGCCCTGTCATGTCTAGTCATTGTGCTCATCTGTGTCTCTTGATTTCACAGCCCTGGTTATATAGCATATTAGCATTAAGCTAACAGCAATGTGAACATTTTAGCAATTCCAGACCTGGACCTTGTTAAACACATTCAGTGTTTTATGGTAGGTTACCTGCTAAGATTAACATATTTTACCTTGACTGGTTCATATTTTTTCTTTTAACAACTGACTGACTCATTAAACAATCAGTTGATTACACTGTCACTTTTTAATTATGTTGGTAGTTAGCCTATAACATGGTAGACCTTCAGTCCAACTCCTGAAGTTCTAACCAATGTGAGAGCTTGTTTGGCTGTATCTACCCATATATCACCAAAGAAAAAGACTTTTATCATTGAAAGTTTCAAGAATTTAATCGTTTTGTGTTCAACCAGAGTATATACCAGTGAAATAAGAGTAGTGTAGAAAAACCTGCTGCTACATAGCCATTGCTAACAGTAACTAAGAGTGTATCAGTAGATATAGTACATTAGATTGCACTGTCTTGCTAAAACAGTATATCCTGTTGGATCAGTGAATGAAAAAAGAAAGACAAGGTCAATGCCCAAGAAGAAAACACATACAAGGAACTGCCAAAAAGTGGTTGCCATGTGAAGGTTTCATAGGCCAGGACTTTTAGCAGTACTGACACTGAGTAAACTGGAAGAAGAAGCGAGATAAAAAATTCTTTTCAGTTCAGGGAAATAAAACCACTGTAAATGTGTTCCCATCAGATGCAAATATATGTTGATTGTGTGCTGTGTGGCTTATTTGCTAATGGACACAGATGCAGTTACAGTGGAAATCATTCAGAGCCCAGAATTGCCCATTTTGAATGTGGTACTGCAAGAATCCAGCACTATTTGACAACCATTTAGTCATGCATCCAATATTACACCCATATATTCACTTATATCTATATAAAGTAGAATAAAATACAACATATGTATGAAGTATTAGAACTTTAACCACTTAAAACTTCTTATTACACTTTTATTACAACCTAAGGACTATCATCCAGTAATTACACTGAAAACAATGCTAACTGCTTGAATTATTATTTAGTTAAAAAAGTGTGGAATATAAAACTGGAATCACTGGTTCAAAGGAGCTTAAGAGGCTTGCTAAAGATAAAGTGGTGCCAAAAAGTACATGGACGCTCTTGCAGTTCTGTAAAAGAAAACGTCAAAGAAAGATATCAAGACTGTAATTTCCTATTTTGCAGAGTATAGAAGGGTGGGCATTTTGGCATTCCTATCACTGTAAGACACAATATACTGTCAGGAACTCTATGGGGGTTGCATGGAGTGTGCCTGTTAACACAGGTAAAAGCCAGACCTACTACTCCATCTCCAAAAATTAGAATATTGTGAAAAAGTTAATTTTTGCTTATAATTTAATTCAAAAAGATAAAGTATTGTTTTACATTCATTATATATAACATGATATTTCAAGGCAGGCCTGAGGGAGGGACTCCTTAGTGAGTGCCTGGTGTCCAGACCCTTACTTATAGGGCTTGGCCAGGTTTGGTCAGAACGAGCTACATGGGTTGACTCTCACATGGGCGCACCACCTGTGGGTGAGGCAATAATGGTGATCAGGTGCATTGTGGATTGGGTAGCAACCAAAGGAGGAGGTCTTGGCGTTCAAACTTTCTGTACCTATATGAGCTAGAAGAGGGGGATGGGGAGAGGGAGGTCTAGTCTACTTTGTGTGGGTTGCTTCTCCTGCAACTTGAACCCATATAAGTGAAAGAAGATGGATGGAATATGACTTAAAGCTCATGAAAATCAGAAATCCAGAAATCTCACATTATTAGAATATTTCATTTTGAGTAAATTATTATTCGAAGAATAATAACATAAAAACAAAAAGGCTTGAATTATGTCCTTTTATAAATTAAATTATGAATTTAATTTCTTAAACTATATTCTAATTTTTGGAGGTGCAAGAGTAGGTGTCGAACAAGAGATGTCCACATTTGTTGGTTGGTGTAGTTTACACAAACCAAACAGAGACAGAAATATAAAGCAGGAAAAGCATCTACCTGGAGGCTCTGAATTGAATGAGGTTTAAAGTTGATTGATGAATGAGTTTGGAGAGGAAGATAATCCCTATTTATGGCCACTATATTCACTTCTTGGTTTAAGTTTCGGCTTCAGTCTTTAGTATTGCTTTGTCATTTTGTTCTATTCTTTCATTGTAACTATCAGCAATAAATTATATTTTAGTGTTTACTTGTGGAGGAAGGACACCATAGCATTATATAGGAATTTGACCTCTGTACGAGTACACACACAAACACACTAGTGAGACCACATATGCCCAAAGTGGTGGGCAGCCTCATTTTCCATCCACAGCACCCAAGGAGCAGTTGAGGGTTAGGTACCTCACTCAAGGGCTCAAATCTTTTCTGTATATTTTAAGCCACAACTGCTCCCTAAATGTGCATTGGCCAGGAACCACACCAGGGTTAGCAGGTTGAAAGGCAGCTATGCTCCCCACTCTATACCATTAACACTCCAAGACATCTACCTGAACATCATTTTCCCCATTTTGACAATGTCTAATTTAGGATACGTTCACATTACAAAGCTCATTATTCAGTTAAGATTTTTTTGCTCAGATTGGATTTGACTAGCTTGACGGTTCACATTCATAAAAGTAAGTGACCTGTATTTGTCTATGTGAACGAATCTGTCTCCACAAAAATGTACACATTAACAAGTTCACTTATGTCTCCTTGGTCACCTATATCATAAAGGATCATTTTTGTGCAGGGTTAGCAGGTTTATATAAAAAAAAAAAAAAAACGTTGCCGGTAACATGTCAGAGGTGACAGGATGCTGGGTTAAGAATAGAATAAGAAAATTAGCGACAAATTAAGATTAGAAGAATATTTACATTTTTTATTCAAATGTCTGATCAGTCTTAGTAGCTGATGTGTGATAGTGTTGTGCTGTGTACAAGTACATGACTGTACATGATCAGGTGGAAAAGATGAATAAAAGCCAGTTGGCTGCTTTTGCTGTTTTAGCAGCTCTGTGTGTAAACAGGAGTAAAGCCAGCGATGCCTCAGCACTATGTCCATGCACAAGACTCTGATCCGGGTAGTGTGAACGTACCCTTAGTCCTTTTTGCCAAATTATATTTTAATGCTATGAATAAATAAGGCCACAAAAACATAAGAGAACATTAGCTAAATGCAATATTGACCTGTGTTTTGTAATTTCTGTGGATCAGTGTTACAAAAAATACCCTTAACCTCTCTTAAAAATACATTTTAGGCCAAACGTTTATCTACTGGAATTATTGCAACACAATGTTTGAGACATCAAACATTAACCTGTTTATGTAATAATCTTCTGTGAGGTAGATTTGAGAGGCATTACACACTTTGGAGGTCTGGTTCCAATCACCACTGTAAGGACAGTTAGCAGTTAACTACATTTCACATCCGCTCTAAGAGGTTTTGTTTACATCTTTAATATTATAGGCATATAGGACATTGATGAGCATCAATATGTAATCAGTATTTTCTGATCAGTAGTGTCAATTATTAGCAAACCCTGATTAAATCGTATTGATCCAGTCTTTGGTTTGTGCCTGAGAACAGAGAACACCCCCCTCACCCACTCCTCCCTTTCACCCTTGCTCTAGAAAAAGCACTCTCTTTAATCAGATTCATCCCTCTAATGGAGCTAATGGAACTCCACTGAGACAACGAGGACAGAGAGTGCGTTAGGCAATATATAAAACAGGAGGACATTGAGAGAGAGACCTCCTGATGCTTTTATAATTCAGATGGAGTATGTCCATTCAGGTCACTAGATTTACCATAGCTTGTTATTTTGTGACCATTAATGATAGGGACATGCCAAAACCTGCATACACTCATATTATCCCTGTACTGTGTTTAAAGGAATAGTCTGGATTAACATCATCATGATAACTCATCAAGAGAAGGTAAATGTTCATCACTTTTAATTTAAGATCACAAGATTTTATGTTATTTTAAGACTGTTTATACTTTATAGTTTATACATAATGTAAAGGGCAGCTGATATTTTCAAGTGAGGTTATAAAAGAAAATAAATAAAGCCAGTGCAGCTCATCTGTTCAAGAACTCTAATAAAAATGAAAAAATAAAAAATTTGAAGGCCTCATTCCTATTATTTTCCCAATTTTTCTCTGTTTGATGAGCCGAAACAGTCTCCAAGTTTGTCTCTGTCATTTGAGCACTGATATAAAGTGTAATATCTGTGTAAGATGCAATTCATAAAAACAATTCAGTTCACCACCTTTTCTACTCATTTTCATGTTATGAACAAACATTTTGACATATTCTGCCAATATTACTTTTGAGCAGAAATTTTCAGTAAAAAATATATATCTTCCCTGCTTAGTGTTTTTTTTTTTGAGAATTTGGGCTCCCTTCATCCAAACAAACTTAAATATGCAAATTACTGCCATTTATAAACATAAACAACATCTTGAATACAGAGGCTGTGTTTTCGCAAGAACCTGGCAATAAAATATCTACAATAATGCAGGAATTACTATACATTAGGAAATGTAAGGAAATGTAAATGTAAGGACATGTATATACTTACAGTACATATAGGAACTATGTCAACAGGATAGTGGAAGAGTGGAAGACTAAAAACACTGCTGTCTAGTGGTCGAGGGTTTAAACACAACACAAAATGAACCACTGCCACCAATCTTTACACGTAAACTAGTAAGTAAAATCGATACAGTGCTTATGAGAATTAATACAGAATAACAAAATATAACATTGTGATACTTTCATTATTTTTGTAACGTTGTAGGGAAGGAGAAGTGGAGACAGGACTGGAAGCCAAACAGACATTTATTCATATAATTACACAGCGACACAGATGGTGACAAGACTGCTACATACAATGACTGACACTAGACAATGGAACTATAAGGGGCTAAATAAGGTGGTTAATCAACAAAGAAATGACACAACAGGGGTGAATGATAACATAAGACAGGTGTGGAACATTATATAGCCCACATGACAGACTGGGAGTGACCGAGGAAGGGGCGGGGCGTGACAATTTTGCTGATTTATTGTATGTAGTTAATGTTAAATGGGGTGTAAGCAAGTCAATACAGTTATCGTGTTAACATTACCTAGATAAAATAAACCAACAAAATAAGGAAAGTCCAGATTACAAACAGAAAAATCAATTTCAATATTTGTTCTGTACAGTTTTGCTATTTTTTCTGTTCCACGCCTGATCTTGGAATTTTTTTTGACATATCCTACTTTAGCAAAAAATATTTATTGCAAAATATTTTTATGCTTTCATAAGAAAATGTTAGACTGTGTTTTTAATTGTGTCTGTTATACATACACAGTAAATCTGCCAACTATTATAAATCAACACTATTATAGTTAAATTAACACTGAGGGTGTCAAAATGTAACAAAAAAATGTAAGAGTGTTGATTTAACACTGGCAGATTTACTGTGTAGAGAACAGAACATTCAATATAGTGATGTTTTCACCTGCTCTTTCAACCTTCTGTTGGACATTAAATATTCATTTACCCCAGTGACCCAAAACAAGAGATTGTGTGTGTGTGTGTGTGTGTGTGAGAGAGAGGGAGGGAGAGAGAGAGAGGGAGAGAGAGAGAGAGAGAGAGAGAGAGAGAGAGAGAGAGAGAGAGAGAGAGAGAGAGAGAGAGAGAGATACAAGATTTCTTGTTTTTTTTTTTTACATAAGTAACCAGGACATAAAGATTGATTTCATTTTTTATTTGGTTGTTTAATACATCTTACATTTCTTCCATTCATTCAAAAATTAACAGAAGGCCATAAACTTTGGATAAGCAAACCCTGGACCTCGGCTTTGCCTGGACAAAAGCCCTTGGGATGTTGCCTGGACTTCAAGGCCAGTCACATTGCTTCTTGTGGCAGATGGACAGGAAATGAAACTGAATCCTAAGTCATCATCTGGGGCCAAACCTAAATTAGCTGTGTTGCAGTTACTCCACCGTAGACGGCCTGTATGGTCTATAAAGACACTAACAAATGTGTGCAATGTCTGTCATAATAAAGACCATATGCTCAAATTCAATGTTACCTTGTGTTAAAAGGGAAGTTCAGATTACAAAACATTCAGAGAGGTTTGATGGAAAATATTCCATTCTAGAAAACTTACCAAGTCAGAACTGTTTAAAGTGGTGTTGATAGGAACCAGACAGCTAAAGAGTTTGATGCATCTCAATACCTCAGGCTGGAGAAGCTCCGGTTCATCCTCCAGGTTTTGAACATTACAAAAGTTGACCTCTGAATGTTTAAATGTTCAAAGTTGACCTCTGAAACTTGTACTTATTATTTTACGTTTACCACATTTAAGTGTAATATTTGATTATTAGCATTTGTTTAATTTTACAAGGTGCATTTCTACACACAGGTCATAGCTTGACCTCACATAGCTTGAACTCACGTAGGTTCAGTGGCTAATTTGGATGCTAAATAAAATGGTAATAGCTGCAATTGTGGATA
>BRDA01013956.1:1263-11610 GCA_036984385.1 Crenuchus spilurus
TCTTTAGCAAACTGCAGATGAGCAGTAATGTTCTTTTTGGAGAGCAGTGACTTTCTCCTTACAACCCTGCCATGCACACCATTGTGGTTCAGTGTTCTCCTGATGGTGGACTCATGAACATTAACATTAGCCAATGTGAGAGAGGCCTTCAGTTGCTTAGAAGTTACCCTGGGATACTTTGTGACCTTGCTGACTATTACACGCCTTGCTCTGGGAGTGATCTTTGGTCGACCGCTCACTCATGACGAGGGTAACGACGGTTTTGAATTTGCTCCATTTGTAAACAATCTGTGTGACTGTGGATTGGTGGAGTCCAAACTCTTTAGAGATGATTTTGTAACCTTTTCCAGCCTGATGAGCGTCAACAACTCTTTTTCCTTTGTGCCATGATACACTTCCACAATCGTGTTATGAAGAGCAGACTTAGATCCCTGTTCTTTAAATAAAATAGGGTCCTCACTCACACCTAACATCACATTCAATGAAAACACCTGACTCTTATTTCACCAACAAATTAACTGCTAATCCTAGAGGTTCACATAGTTTTGCCAGTCACAAATATGTCATATTGGATCATTTTCCTCAATAAATAAGTGACCAAGTGTGATATCTTTGTCTCATTTTTTAAACTGGGTTCTCTTTATCTAGTTTTAGGACTTCTGGGAAAATCTGGTGATGTTTTAGGTCTGAAATATAGAAAATTATAAAGGGTTCACAAACTTTCATGCACCACTGTAGCTCATAAAAATCAGAAATCCAAAATATCAAATTATTAAAATATTGAGTACCATTCAAACTGGAGTTTCAATATTAAAACAAAAAAGGCTTGAAATATGTCACTTTGTGTAATGAATAGTTTTCTGAGACGTTCACCTATTTTCAACCTAGCAATAGTCATTTCAGTCATGATGAGTACACAACACCATATATTCTTGTATCACTGTATATTCAGAGTGTATGTATGATGCTCTATGTTGGAACAGACTGACATTTAGACAATTTTCCTCTTAAGCTGAATGTAGTGACCAGCCAACATGTCTTTAGGCATGTATTTTACACAATACTAACAGGTTTGACCTAAGATTCAATTACTTGTTAGCTACATTAGCTGCATAGCTCCATTACAGAGTCAAAGAATCCAGCTTCAGACACCAAACATGTTTTGCAAGTTTAACAGCATGTAGGCTATGATGAAAAAAAGTTTTGGCTTTCCTGTCTTCAAAACAAAATAATCCTAAATAAAGACGTGACATTGACAATATTTCATGAATACTTTATTATCAATGTGTCCATGGTACTTAGTTTTTCTGGATATTGATAGTATATGAAAATTATACACCAAAACCAGGTTCACTGTGTATATCCATTAGCAAAAATGGCGTTGAAAGATTCCATGTGACCACACAGAATCCAAAGTGCATTACCTGATCATCTTTTTTCCTCATGTCCATATACACATTGCACCATACATAAATTATTACATTGTAAAAATGACTCCTTATTTACAAGTATAGTGTATTTTATAGAATATGCATATATAAAACTTTATATTAAATCTAGATAGATTACATTTGGGATTGTGGTTGTGGATGAATGTGTGTCAGAGAGAGAATCATGGGCAATTTTTTTAAGTGGCACCGTCAGTGTTTGTATGTATGTATGCATGTGTATCTGTGCTATCTGTGGTTGTTGAGCAGAATCTCCAGCCAGCAAGGACATGAAGTAATAAATTGTCTTGAGTAGCATGGCCCCCAGCCCTTGGCGAAGCTGATCCGAACGCTGTTCGGATCGTACGGTCCTTCCAGATGCACAGAGTCGCCGGGGTGCCGGATTTGGCACGATTTTTCATAGTCAAACACCTTAATAGAGTAGCCTGGCATCACTCTGCGGACAGTGAGGCTGCGGCAGTGGGGCGGGTCCAGGGTGGGCGAGTTGACAAAGATGGGGTGTTGACTGCGGTTGTAGGCCCACACACCGTCGGGTTCTTTGCTGAGGAAAATGCCGTGGCCGATCTTGCTGCGAGTGCGCTGGACGGAGCTTGAGCGGGCCGGCAGGGGCAGCAGGCCCAGACACAGGCCAGTGCCCTGAGGTAGGTCATAGAAGATACTGAGGGAAGGCTCATACACCGGATACAGACGTCCCACACGGGTGCGGTGTTCCCAGTATGCCACATTACACCAATGATTGTGTGTGAGCGAGGAGGGAGACATACTGGCATCTGCAGGTAAAAACAAACAGAGATACATGTATTAAAATTAACTGTAATAAATATGAAAAAGAGTATCTATCTATCTATCTATCTATCTATCTATCTATCTATCTATCTATCTATCTATGACCCATATATATATAAACATATAACAGAATTATGATTTATTTTTAATAATAGTAAACAGTAGTAAACAACAACAGTTGTTGTTAGCACTCATTAATGTTTCATAGAGGAAAAAAAGAGACAAAACAGTATAAAACACTACTCAATAAAACTGCAAAATTCACTCATTAGACCTAACTGCGTCTGAGCATGGCCTTAGCATCGCATGGAAAAGCCTAAATTCACTACAAACCAAATACATTTTGTTTATTTTGTAGTGGTCCAGAAGAAGAAACCAAACTAAATAAGTTATTTATACTCTAACAGAGATTAAACAGAGCAAAAGGGAAATACAGACACACTCAGCACCACCAGAGCCAGACTGAACTAGCTGAACTGGCTGCATCCTTCACAATGACTCCTCTCTATCACATATTACAGTAAAAAATATAGCTACTTTTTATGCCATTAAAAACCAATAAATTTACAGGATAAATGTATAAATGTTCAAAAAGCTCATACACAAACTTTTCGTCTTGTGGGGAACACTTATGTCAGATTTTACTCTGTTAGGATGCCCATTTTACATGGACAGGGGAGACATAGTAGTGAAATACAGTGGACATTTAGTAAACAAAAAAAATCACAAACCATACATTGCATATGTGTATTATAAGCCCAGAAAAACCAGATGAATGTGATCAGAAATAATCCACAAATTTAGGTAATGAACTTTGAACAACTGCATTACAAACACAGTATAGTTGATTTAGCTTTTAGATTTAACTCAATATTTTTGTTAAAATATGCCCTTACTGGCTATTTCTCTGTGTTGTGATTTTTTAAATGCCAGAAGTAGATAATACTTATAATTCAATGTAAAAGGGTTTTGAAGCATCTTAATGTTATGTCACCTACTCACAGCCTATATTTTCTTCATCTACATAAAAAGTCAAAATTAATGACGTCACAATATGCACAAAATACTAGTACTGTGATTATACAGCAACACATTCCAGTATACATTGCAATATATTGCAATATAAACCCACGGGGATGTCAAAAATATAGCAATGGTAAACATGGCCTGCATTATTTTGCTAAAAACTATAACAATAACATCTAACAGCAATTATAACCAAAAGCTTATACATTACAATCATTACAGCAAACAGCACATTCCACAACATATCTGTTTCAGCCTTTTACAAGAAAAAGAAAAGCCCTGGCACTTTTTTTTCTTTAGCATGACAGCATCTTCTTTCCATGAAGAAATATGCTGTCCTGGAGCATAACGTCAAACGCTTTCAGTCACTTTCATGTCTGCTCTCTCAAGCTTTTTTTGATGTTACACTCAGGGGAAGTGCTACCTAATTTCCGCACAGTTTCAAAGTTCCCTTTGAGAGGGATTGGGAGCTGAAGAGGCAACGGCTCCCGCTAAAAGGCGCAAATCTGTCATCTCTGGCTCTGACACCCCCTGCCCCCAACTCCCCCCCCAAGCCCCCTCCTGGCATTCCAGCGGGCTGTGCGGGGCCGCTCGGGGACCCTTCTCCCCCTCCGAGGGCCGGCATTCAGCTCCCTGACAACTCAGTGCAGGCCCGTGACCCCTTGACCCCCCAGCCGCTAGCCTATCAGCTCTGATTAACTGGCACACAGACTGATGGCATTATTTTGCTTCACAGGCTCCATTGAGGGGGAGGATCTAAAGCCCCAGGCCTGTGGCCCCATTCTACTCAGCCTCCTGACTCTCCCTGCCCCGCACACGGAGAAACCCCGCTAATGAAACAAGGCCTGTGTGAGGAAAGGTTGGGCAGATGCACTGATTCATATATAAGCAGGATACGCAGGTAAATATGAGCAGTTACTATACTATTACACAAATTAGAATATAAAGGAAGTTCATTTGTGTTTAAAATGTCATTCAAAAAGTGGACATTTCAAACTTTTTAGTTTTAATGTTGACACTGTTATATTCTAATCATTTGAGATTTTAAATTAAAGCCCATAATAATCAACATTAAAACAAAAAAGGCTTGTAATGTCACTTTAATTACATATTTTTAATTATTATAAAATATGAGTTTACCTTTTTGAATTCAATGAACAAAAATGTACTTTTTTCAAAACACTCTAATTTTTGGGGATACACTTGAATAATAATTAGTCATATTTACCTTCCTTTCCTGCTTATATCTACACACACAACTGTACAGAATCTTCCCAACTTTGTGAGATGCACCAGTGATGTTACTCTTTTTAGTATTTATTTTAGATTTTATACCCATTTGACAATCTGTGCAAAATACAGTAGTCCCTCATTTATCGCAGGGGTTACATTCCAGACCCCCCCCGCGATAGTGGAATTTCCATGAAGCAGCAACGCATTATTTGAAGGCTTTATAAAGCCTTCCCCACACTCTTATATTAAACATTTCCCACTTCCTTAGTAACTTTTTCCATACTGTACATGTACAGTACCTTTTAAAAAACGTATACTGTAATGATTCCAATGTTGCCAGCATCCTTAGAACTTTTTGGTGCCATCACAGGGATTAAATAAATTCAGTTTTTACAAAAATCTCACAAATACAGTACGTACACAACACCGCAGATAGAAAACTATGTACGCGCAGCGTGAAATGGAAGATGAGAGATCTTACTGTACAGTGCACACTACGCATCTGTAGTAAATATGTATACACAGTACCGCGCATCGAATTCCCCACAAATGTAAAATTTTGCGAGAGCAAAAATTCACCAAAAATATTTTACATGAATATTTATTGAAATTGCGCGAAACAGCGAGTCCGCAAAGGTTGAACCGCAAAATAGAGAGGGACTACTGTAAATCTAGAAGTCTGGAAAAGACATGTGAATATTTGTGATTAGGGCTGCCACAAACGATTATTTTTATAGTCGACTAACCACCGATTATTTTTACAATTAGTCAACTAATCGGATCATATGTTCATTGAATATAAAACATACAGCTTATCGCACTAGAATGCAGCTGCTATTATATAACCGTCATTAGATTTCAAAACTAAAACTAAAAACAATTAAGATCATAGTTCATTAAACCTTTAATGAAATATGCAGCTTGTTGCAACAAACAATTATTTAACTGTTTAGCATAAAGTGTAAACGTAGCACTGAAACATAACGTTAGCATTAGCATTGCTATTCAAACACATGACTGTTATAACGTTACAGAAAACACATGAATGTGTGCTAAGGCTAATGAATCAAATCGTCATCACTAATGTTCACTTTTACAGCTATAAATATGAGTAAGCAGCAAGTTAACTCTCTGTTTACACTAATTTTAGCAGCTAACTAGCAATTTAGCTTACCGAGATGATGGTCCCTCTTCATCATTGTCACAATCAGCCACAACAGGCTTCCTTTTCAGGTGCTCGTGCATCGCAGTTGTGCTTCCGTGGAAGGCAAGTTCTGACTTGCAGATATTACATTGCACACGTTTCTCTTTCATTTTCTTAAAATGATCCCACTCTTTTGAGCTCCGTTGCTGCTAGCCATGATGAGCCTGACTGTATAATGTCCTGTGACGTCATCCACGGCCTACCCCAGTTACCACTACTGCGCATGTGCATCAAGGACAGAACGGCAGACACAGCAGTAAAAGGTGAGAAAAACGCAGCAGTTTGGAGAGAAAAAGAAAGTAAAAAAAACAAACGACGCATCGACTAATAAATTAGTCGTCAACAATTTTAATAGTCGACATAATCGTGACTAGTCGACTAATCATGGCAGCCCTATTTGTGATGCTCGTAAAAGGAAAATAGACTACAGTACGTTAAAGCAGGTCATCATATCTCAGTGATATTTGGGGCATGTAGACAATTTTGCAACGTTGCCATGTTTGACTTGATGGGGAAAGCAGAGGATTTTTAAATACTAAGGGCCTGCATGAAGATCATTTCCTCACCTGAACTTGCAGGTCAGTTTTATAGTAGTTACCAGGAAGTTACTGAGTACTAACCATGCAGTCTAGAGTATTACTCCAAGATGTCAATCTGCATATGAGCCCAAAGATTTGGCCAGCCCTATCCACAGTACCCGGGCAGAAGTTGGGGGTTAGGTGCCTTGTTCAAAGGCACTTCAGTCATGACCTGCCCAGGGATTGAACCATCGACCTTCTGGTCACAAGACCAGATCCCTAACCACCAGGCCACAGCAGCCTCACTCTCTGTTGAAGTCAATGGAAATGTGTCAACATGACTGTCCATGTCAATCAACCATATGTTTCAGACGCAGCAGACAAAGTTTAGATCAAAAACACTACAGTATTTAAAGGAACCCATTCAAATTCTCTGAGGAACATTGACCAGTTATATCTGCTTCTCACATTAAGCATCTTCTCGTCTCAAACTTAATGCCAATCGCACTCAAACTTATGCCAGTCATGCACTCCTGGTGCTGCCCACACATCTTCTAAGATTCCCTATTTACTGAAAATAGCTTTCAAATATACAAAGCATATGATTTCCTAGACAAAAGCAACGACATGTCATAAGGATATGGTATTTGATACATGGTAATACAGTGTTGCTGACCAGTGGCTCTGCTTTCACAACACATACGGTTTCAGGAAACATTCTTACGAATTTTTCCACATATTCTCATCAATCAAAAAAAGTGCTTGCCGAGATTGTATTGCTATTCAAGATGCTCATGGGTGGTGCGGCATGCAGAGCCATCAGAAGAGGTCTGAATGTCCTGGCCAAGCCTAAACCAACACCGCAGAATGAGAGGGGTAGAGGGGGGAGGAGAGAGAGGAGCGCTGTCTGTCCCGCTGAGCCAAATATTAGATCTCCCTCCACAGATTAGACTCTTCCACAGCACTAGGCAGGGGTGAGGGACTTCTGAGGAGGGAGGAACATGCAAAAGCCAAAAACCAAAACTGATTGCAACACTGCTAGTGGCTTAAGCTAGAACAGCAATTTTGGCTATTCTGAATCTGGACCAGGGAACATAGTTCAGACTCAACATTCTTTTATCTCTGGGTGCAGTCTCAGAAGTAAAGGTTCTTAAACACACCAGGGTTGTCACGATACTAGAATATTGACTTCAATACCAATACTTCAATGACATTTTACCTTTTAACTAATATCTGTCATTTTTAAAATGTGATCTTCAGTTCTCTTTGAACTTTGGCCCAGAGTGGCTCAGCAGGCTAAGACGCTGACACTATGACCAGAGGATCGCGAGTTCGAATCCCAGTCATGCTGTTTGCCATCAACAGCCGGTGCCCAAGAGAGCAAAAATTGGCCGTACTCTCTCTGGGCAGGTAGATGGCACTCTTTCCTTATCACTTTCACATTGCAATGTTCGCTGACTCAGGCGTCTACTGATTGGTCCATTCGGAGCTGGGAGTCCTGCGCTTTCCTCCAAGCATATTGGCTCCCCAGTGACGGTGTATCAGCGGTAGTTTGTAAAGAGGAGGTGGCTGTATCACACGCAACGGAGGAGGCTTGTGCTTGTCTTCACCCTCCAAGTCAGGGACAGTGCAAAGTGATGGGGAGAGCCCCCTAGTGGATGGGATGGGTTAATTGGTTACTACTACTAAAACATAAGGGGATAAAAATTGGCAAAAATTGGCTCTCCTATGGTACTGATCATTTCAAAAGGCAAATTACATTGGAAAAGTTCTACAAGATAAGTAGCAACACATCAGACATCACTAATGTGCAATTACACATAATGATATTGTGTGCAAACTGCACAATTAACAAAACATCTCAGAGCTCTCACGTGAGCTCTGATGTGCATTTTTGAGCTAATAATGCCTTAATCAGCTGCAACCTATTCTCAGCACCATATTTAGCAGCCGTTTGCTTTAAGGTTATTTACATTATTGATATGAAGGGAGGAGAAAATAGTACACCTTACAGAGGCAGCTTGAAATCAATTAACCATGCAACCTGCAGGGCCAGTGCATGATATTAATATCCTAATCCGTGGTGTTATTTTTCAAGAAGATTTGTGATGCAAGTCAGCGAATTGACTGGATATCGATCCAGGCCTCAAATGAAGAAAACAGCCTATGTCAGAATGATAGAAGACAGAGCCTTCTCTCTGTCACAACACTCCACTGACAGAGATGTTCTCTCCCATGCAAAGTAAACCAAGACTTCACACAGCACAAACACCACCTCACAGCCAAGCAGAGGAAAACACACACTCAAGTGTCAACTCCACAAAACGCGGGAGCAAACCATTTTCCAACAATTGATAGAGTCGTCCCTCGTCAACATCTGTAAAGAATCTCTGCGCAGACTGGCAGGATTTCATTAGTTAAATTGCGTGTTGGCCTGCGCTCAGTCAGGAAGAGGAAAAGCCACAGCGGGCCCTGTAATTTAAACCTTATTTTAAAATGCGACTGGCTGGCTGCGCCGGAGCCTGCGTTGCAAAACTCAGCAGGAAACAACAACATGCAAATAATGGAGAAAGAGCTGTATGTGACACACCAAAAGAGGATCTCATTCCTTGTCTTCAGACCACAAAAGGCTGGGTAATTACGTGGTGCTAGGAGACTTCCCACTGCTGCTGGAAGCACAGAGGCCCGCTCTCCAGCAGCAGCCTCACAAAACTGCCCATTGTTGGTCATAATCTAATTTACAGAGAGTTGCGCCTCAAATCTGGATGCTGGAAAGTGTGCAAATGATGTTGAGGAATCCACTGGTATAGTCTTAAACAAATCTGCAGAGAGCGACATTCCTAGATGTCAACCTCTTGGACTGCAAAATATCAAGAAATGCAGAATTAGTTAGCCAGACCACAAATGTCAAAAAGCCTCGTCCAGTAGGAGAACAAGGAAAGCCCATTGCACTGCATTTTGCACGGATTTTATGGAATATTCCTTAGATTGTGATTAAGGAATTAACACCTCAAAGCATTCTTGAGACTAAAGTCCTTGTCCTATGTTCCTTGAGGTTCTTCTAAGCAGATCTTCAAAATAGTCTAGGCTGACCCACAACCACTCCACTGGGACTAACATGTCCCAGCAAACCTGAGTCAGTTACTTACTCTTTATTTCAGAAGTCAGAAGAGTTAAGTTAATCTCAGTTCCGCAGCCGAAGGATTACCTGACTTTACCTGAGGAATGTTGAGAGCTGCAGCAGAACAGTACTGTCTGGAGGTACATGAGAATGAAGCGTTTACACATCTGCTACACTTAAAACTTCCTTCATATTTTAATGTTTAGTTCTCTTGCTTTCCTCTAGGGGGTGAGTTTCCTGCTACATCATATCAAGACTCATAATAGCGCATCTCCAAAAATTTTTATATTGTTAAAAAATTCATTTGTGTTCATAATTTAATTCAAAAAGATAAACTGCCACATTTTTCAAGACTTTTTTCTTTTAATGTCGATACTCTTTCAATAGTAATTTACTAAAATTCAAATTTAAATATTCAAATTCTGGATTTCTGATATTCATGAGCTTTAATTTTCAAATACTGGATTTTTCTCACATGCACAAGTAAACAAGATACACTAGTAACACTTTATAATAACTTTCATTAATAGCTCATTAACTAATAATTAATAACTGAACAAATCATTAAGTTCACGAGAATTTCATTAACAAATGATTTACTAATGATTTGATAACATTTGCAAAAATTAATACAATCATTAGTAACTACATGAACTGTCATTTATAAACATTTGTTCATGTTCAAATTCTCATGAACTAATGATTTATTCAGTTATTAATCATTAGTTAATGGCTTATTATTCATTCATTCATTCATTCAGTATCACACCCGCTTATTCCTAATCAGGGTCGCGGTTAGTCCCCTACCCCCTCACTGGGTGCAGGGCAGGGCATTACACTATTCAACTAAGCCTAGGACAGGGCGCCAGTCCATCGCTGGGTGAACACAAACGCACACACCTACACATACAAACACACACACATATGGACAATTTTGAGTACCCAATTCACCTGACCTCCATGTTTTTTGACTGAGGAAACCGGAGACCCTGGAGGAAACCCACGCAGACA
>BRDA01013956.1:11710-31126 GCA_036984385.1 Crenuchus spilurus
ACACACATATGGACAATTTTGAGTACCCAATTCACCTGACCTCCATGTTTTTTGACTGAGGAAACCGGAGACCCTGGAGGAAACCCACGCAGACACGGGGAGAACATGGAAACTTCGCTCAGATGTGGACTCGAACCCAAGACCTCAGCGCTGAGAGGCGAACGTGCTAACCACTAAGCCACCGTGCCACCCCTAATGGGTTATTAATGAAAGTTATTATAAAGTGTTACAAATACACCTTCTGTAATCCCTTACACAACAAACACTGGTCATAACAAATCACTCCTCTTCCTCTCTTTCTCATAAAGAAAAACACAAGTGCTTACTTTCACGCCTGGCACGCAAAGCAGTAAAATGCCAACAAACGTAATGTCATTTTGATGAAGAAAAATAAACAATAGCCCTGCATGTCATATAAAGATAGACTTAATTGTCATCTATGTACAAGAAACTACAGTTGCACCAAGAATCTACTTAAGTACTGAAATGTTTCAATACTAAAAATTGGCAATCAATTTGATTTTTTTTTGTGCTTTCAACAATTTCTATTTCTACAAAACAGTGAATACTTAGTTGGAATAGTGTACTGCCCTGTCCTGTGCCCAGTGAGGGGGTAGGGGACTAACCGCGACCCTGATAAGGATCAAGCGGATGGGATAATGGATGGATGGGTGGATAACACAGTATTGTATACAACTCTGTGTGGAGTTAAACTGTAAAAATGTGTAAAATGTGTCTGTGTTCTATTAAAAAAAACCAATTGGAGTTACAGACAATGGTGTTAATTTTTAGCCAAAGTATCGATTTGGTAGTCTTGTAATACTACACTTGGTATCAAAGTCAAACTTCAGAACCCTGCAAGAAACTGACTTCACCAGAGTGGCGAGCAACTTCACGCAAGAAGCAAAGCTTTACAACAGCCCTGGATCACTTTGCTGGAGAATAATTCTGATCACTAACCTGAGTGACCCACAGTCGTGCTGTGGGGTGAACGTGTTGCCTCAGTCTCAATATAAGGCAGTACTGGATGTGAAGGATCTATGACATAATCAATGAACAATGTAAGGGAATGCATTATGTTCAAAAAGTAGCCAGTGCAAAAATGATGGCATTGGAATAAACAATTAGAAATATCTAGAACTACTTAACATCCAATCTAGAACACAAAATGCAGATAACTTACCCAGAATCTCAGGTCCTAGTGTAGGAGACAGCCGTGAGTATGGTGGAGGGGGTGAGTCTGAAAGGGAGAGCCCTTGCATTACTGTTTGGTTCATATTCAATATACTGCACATCATTCCTGCCCAGTGCATGCCAGACACATTTCAACAATAATAATAAAGTTTCTTGTGATTTGGTCTACTTGAATCATGTGTTCATTACACACCCACTAAGACTACACCAGGCGTGTTACATTATGTAAATTGTGAAGTGGAGTGTCATAGTCTAGACTACAACACAGAAGCACCACAACAATGGACAGCATAAACTCCCAGATGACATCACCTGCCGCAAAGCATGCTCAGATCGGTCCATTTGAAATGGGCTTCCTCTTCATAATTTGCCCAAATGGTTGCCTACATAGACGTCAGTGAGTAACAAATTGGCCTCTACACTTTGAAAGGTGCACTGATGACATCACTTGTTGCAAAATGTCATAATTCACCTGCCATCATGAGTAGTTTACTAAGGATGTTTTCCAATCAGTGACTCAGCAAAGACTCATCACTGTGAGATGCAATTATTGAGTTAGATGCAATTATTACTATTATTAATAATATAATTATTGTTTTACACTACAGCACAATGTTAGACTTAACTGATTTTGTAAAATTCGAACAGCAGTCTGATCAGAGGAGGATGGATCCCCTTTGCGAATTTTAGTTCCTCTCAAGGTTTCTTCCTCCAGCCTCAAGGGAGTTTCCCTTGTCATTCCCTTGTCACTGTCGCCTTCAGCTTACTCGCATCAGGTTTTGCGTTTTGATTCAAATTGTCTGATACATATTATGTAAAGCTGCTTTGTGACAATGTCTTATATAAAGCGCTATATAAATACATTTTGATTGGTTTTTAATATATTATTTACATATAAAATTAATATTGACTTATTAAATACAGTCCTATTCAACAGTTTCAGGCCATTGAGAGGTTATTTTTCACTTAGTCTGAACAGCATTAATATTACAATCAATACAAATATTTTTAATAAATTAAGTAGTTGTGTTGGTTTAAGTGCTGGTTTAACCCTTTCCAAACCTCTCTATGTCAGTCCAGTATTATCTGTAGTTCTTATTCAATACCTGGTTTGCTTAATTAAGCTTGCTGCTGATACTAAAGTCCTTGTGATAATCTGGAATTTAGATTTTCACAGTATCAGCTACATTTTTCCAAAACAATACATTCTTGTTACTGTCGTGTTAACGTATTTTATGTTTATCTGTATTTATACTAATATAGTTTGCTTTTACAAGTGCAAATACACTTATTGCAAAGATAAATGATATAAATAGAGTATTTTGGACTTTTGCACAGTACTGTAAATTCCTGAAATAGACAAATTAATGCATCCGCACAACTAAAGTGAGCAAGTTTGTGCACAATTAGTCTCTTTATAACTGATCCGAGCTACTATGCACTGTGGATAACAGCCCTGCGAGCTCATTTCTGAGCAGTAAGTGTGTGTTTTGGTGAACAGAAAAGCTGAATGAGGAGCAAAGGAACTAAAGAGTCCCAGTAGGGTAATGAATTGGGAAGTCCACTTCCTGAACAAGAGTGTGTCACAGACTCGCTCCATGCAAGTGTGTTATAGTGTATGACTGTATCATAACTATACGATCTCATTTAATGGACTTTTCTTGTAACTTTGCATGCGCTCACACCCTTTTAGTTAAGCCTGCAGAAAATTTGATTAAGCCTTTCTAATGCTTTGACCAACAAATCTGCCACTCTTTAATTCTAAACAGACACGCAGAGCTGAAGTCTCGCAGGGCCCCAGAATGAACAACATTCTCTGAATGGGGCATTCGTGAGTCTAACTGGTGTGAGCCCAATTTTAAGAGAGTAATCTAGGTGCCTTGCCGTACCAGTGGTAATAAAAACTTGCAGTGAAACTTCAGATATGTGGCTCAACTTATGAAGGACCAGTGAAGACAGTACTACAGTGCTGAATTTGTTTGATCTGTAACATGGATGGATGGAAATATTGAATTTCGACCTTCAGACCATTACTACAAGGTAACACCTGGATGATCACTGCTTTGAGCATCAATGAACACCTCACTAGGTCCACTACCATTTCTGAATGAGTGAAACTGGATGCTTCACATTAAAGAGCATCCTCACCTGGTCCACACAGGAGGCTGAAATGATAAGGGTTGCAGCACACAGCCTGGCTGTCTTGGCTTCGGAAGCTCTGACAGAGGCATAGTGCCTTGAGTTGGGAAGAGGGCTGCAGGTCTGGCCAGCGGAAAAGCCTACACAGCAGGTACTGAGGAGACACAGCCTGGCCACTAATCCACAGGTCAGCCGGAGAGACCATAACACAATCCCCTGGCACTCCACCTTTGGATTCAACCGCTTCCAACAAGACATCCAAAGGTTTCTCCTTCAGCTTTTTCAGGAAGGGATAAGCACATCTCTTGAGCTCTTGCTCTAGCACTGTCTGAGCTTTCAGTCCACAAACTTCTGGGCCACTTCTGCCTTCCCAGTGGCAAGAAATCCCATCCTTGCCACGGGTCAGCAGGACACTCTTGGAAGTCCTAAGATCTGTAGGCAAACAGCAGGTCACTGTCCTTCCTGAGACAGGGTGGTGCTGCTCCTGAACACACATTGCACGGCTCGTGTGCTCTAAAAGCCCACCGTCCACCAATAATCCGTGGCCCAGATGTGGAGGTTCAGTTTTGGGGATCTTCTCCGGGTTGCTGCTGTCGGGACCCTCTGCGCTCCAGCTGCTTCCATCGCCCCCCTCCCTGTCCAGGATCACACGGCTTCTCCAGAGTCGCCGGACCAGACCCGAGCGTCTCGTCCTCAACATACGACAGCTTGGGCGGGTTTCATTCGTTTTTCCTTTTCCTCTCTTATACGTGGAGGTTCTCCTGGCTCCTTATCAATGAGATCCAGGTCCGGTGCGCGGAGCTACAGCCGTGGACACATCCCTCCCGGCCGAGGCGCAACATCAGACCCCCCCGCTAGTGCTCCCAGCAGCGGTGCACCTCCAGCACAGCGGCGGCGCTTCATGCACCCTGAGCGGGACACTGATTTACTGCCTCGCGCGCTGCCTTCGCATTCCTGCACGAGCTTTTACATTTCCTACAACACGCGAGCAGCCAATCAGCGTGCAGCGCTGACCTCCAACACCTTTATGGCAGTGGCCACATGAATGAAGCCCAAGTAATCCTTTTAGCTAGAATTCACATTCCAGTCCGCTCTCACGACACAAAAACGGGCTTCATGGAACAGGACACACACACACACACACACACACACAGTCTCTCTCTCACACACACACACACACGGTCCGTGCTTGAGTCCTCTGCCTCCTTCAGATTCCGTCTAACAGACAAGATTAAAGGGATTCTTCGATTGTTTCCTTGCTGCCTCTCTTTCTTCTTCTGGAGATACGCACTCTGTCCCACACACACACTCACTCTCAAGCACACACACACACGCACACACGGGGCCCCCGAGGAGAGCAGTGGAGCCATTGGTTCATTCCCATCATGTGCTAGTCTAGACACTTTGGCGGCTGCGAGCAGCGTTCACTGTTGCGCAAACACGGTGTCAGGTTTCTTAAAGGGACAGCGCCTTTTAGAAGTAGCCATGGCTGTGCACAATGTTGCTTATTTGTGCACGTTGCTTTACTTCACTAAGCCTATCAACAGCATGAGATACACTCAAAAAGTATTTAATTTCATTTAAATATATAGCCTAATAGTTTAACCCTAAAACAGGCAACGTGCACCAACAGATACATTCACTTTGACATACTGTAGTGGACATAAGTAAATCTATGACATTTCAGCCTGTTTTGATACAAAGTTGCTATTCACTCATTTGGTTTTGAGCAAACTTTGTATATTTTAAGAGAAAAAACTGAAATATACATAATGTTTTGGGAAAAAAAGAAATATTAAATCTAATAATTTATATTTGCATTCATTGTAAAGTAAAACAAAACACATTTGTAATTTTTTATACATTAATAAGGCAATATATTCTGAGAGATACAAACTACACAAACTATATCAAAAACATATTCAAAATAAGTTAAGTCCATTTGAGTTAAAAACATTTTTTTTATTATTTTTTGTTCCCTCCCATTTTTCATGAGCTGAACTAAAATATCAAAGACTTTTTCTATGTGCACCAAAAAAGCCTTTTTCTCTCAAATATTGTTCACGTATGACATGATGGTGGAGAGGTGTGCTACCCAATGCCACTCGATTCACAACGTTGACATCAGCAAATCACACCCGCACACATGCAGTCTGCTATCTGCCCTGTACAGTGAAAACCAGGATTCATTCCTGATCAGAACACCTCTCCAACGTGCCATACACCATTGAATGTGAACATTTGCCCACTCAAGTCAGTTACGACAATGAACTGCAGTCAGGTGGAGACCCTGATGAGGACTACGAGCATGCAGAGGAGCTTTCCTGATATGGCTTCTGACAGTTTGTGCAGAAATTCTTTGGATATGCAAACCGATTGTTGCAGCAGCTGTCTGGGTGGCTGGTCTCAGATGATCTTGGAGGTGAAAACATTGGATGCGGTGCTCCTTGGCTGGCGTGGTTACAAGTGGTCTGTAGTTGTGGGGCCGATTTGATGCACTGCCAAATTTTTGTTTAGAGACGGCTTATGGAAGAAAAAAGAATAGAATTTAAAGGCTTCAGCTCTGGTGGACATTCATGCAGTCAGAATGCCAATTGTACACTCCCTCAAAACTTTCAGCATCTGCAGCATTGTGATGTGTGATGAAACTATAGATTTTTATATAATATGTACAACATCTGAGAGAAAAATGTGTTTTTGTACATAGAAAAAGTCTTAGATAATCTGAGTTCAGCTCATGAAAATGGGAGCAAAAACAAGTGTTGCGTTTACATTTTTGTCAGCTTTAAAATGACTTTGTGCATCTTTTTGAATTAAGGTAAACACACATATCACAAGATAAGCTAATCCTTTTTTAGTCCCAAAGTGTGGAAATTCAAAGTGTTACAGCAGTAAAGGGACAGTGAAGTACTCAATAATAGAAAGAGGTAGCAAAATAGACTCTTAGTAATTATTATAAACTTAAGTAATACAATCTAAAATATATAATAAAACTTATCAAAACTGAACAATATTTACAACTAAAGGTACATGACTGTTGTACATGGAATATTGCACAACATGCTCTATAAATATTATACTGTGTGTGTGTGTTGTCCAAAAATATCATGTGTATAATAAAAATATTATGACTATCATAACCTTGAATCTGCTTTGCAGGCCCAGATGTTCACTCAGTGGTGATCAATAACACTCTCCTGTATTCATTTTATATGTACACTGGTCCAGTGGTGCGTCAATTGCTCTGTACCACTCTCTGGGGTTTTTTGTCCGGCATCAATGGCACTTGGAACACTACTGTTATGACATTGGGAGGCTCTCAATGTACAAGAACTCCACCTTCACTACAGCAGCTCTAAAACATCCCACTAAGTTTGCTGTTTCTGAGATGATGCCTCCACTATGCTTTACCTGGTACCATTTCAGATCTTTTGTATACAAGTCAAATCACCTCATTTGCCCATGATGATAGTCTTACACTCTGCTACAACTGACTGGTGTGTTCACTTATTTATACATGCAGAAAACACTGTCATTTCACATATTGGCTAAGTTCATACAAAACCAGGGATAGTCATATTCTGCAGTGTAAATACAGCACATGTCTCCACCCCCAGTTACGTCATCTTATTGTACAGCCCCGGTGTCTCATTTCATGTTCATTAGTGCTTGCTATATAACTACCTTGTATTTCCATAATATTTGTGAGTTATATATCACCATGTCATGTTTGGCTACCACAGCCATAGTTTGCCTTTTGTTCATGTTCATGGAATAAAGTCTTGTTTTTTATATCTACGCTGCATGCCATCTCCTGTTACAGCCACGAGACACTGACAAAAAAGAGCATTCATGTTTTATTCTATAAATTACTGACATTATTTTACCAAATCCCACATACAAATATTATCATTTAAAGCATTTAATGGAAAAATGACAAGTTACAGAATTTTCAGTCCCTGTGTAATGCATAACATTACAGAAACATGTTCATTTTCATTTGTAAACAACACAATTCTAATTTTTTTTTACCTAAAATGAAGTATTTTGTCCTGTAAACTTGATTTGTCAGACTTTCACAGCTGTTGAATGACTGTTGTATGTTATGTTATGCAATGTTGTTTGATGACTTGTGACCATCCATCTTCCTCTTGATCACATTCCAGAGTTTTCAGGTCTGGAGACTGGACTAGACATTTGTCTGAGTGGACTTTTACATGTATTTGCATGCCAGTGTGGTAATGAATGTATTCTGTGGCGTTATTGGTAGTTAAATGTATTGAAATGTAGTTAAAACTTTTTTTTTTAGTGTAAGTACTTCACATTGCTATCTACTAACCACACAACAGCTAAAATATTGTGCATATTCTGTAATGTCATTGATAGTTAGTAAAACAAAAATTTTATAAATAATATTAATGAATAGTCATAGTACAGCAATACTGCACAGTTCTGTGTTTCCTAATCTATATCACAATTTAAAAGGACTTAATCAATGTCCTGCAATCCAGAAGCTTTTTATTGGTAAGATTGATATGTTTCTGAATATTGTCATTACGAATATTTGTTGTATTAGCAATTGAAGTAGCATCAGCAAAACCTGGAAAAGGTTAATTCCTCCATGTAGTGTTTATGAGCACGCCCCATAATACACTTACTATCTCACAGCAACAAAAGATCAGGAGAGAAGCCAGGTCTACAGTTGGTTTTTTAGATATTGTATCCTCTCTATTGAGAAGGTTGGTCCACCCTTTAAAACAGCTTATACTTCAATACAAAAGGTAGACGTTTTGCAGTTAATGGATGAAATCATCTGTGTTTAAATTATGGGTTTACGCCTATAGAACAATGCTTAAACAACAACGTTTGATCTGAAAGAACTTTTCCTCTGACTTTATGTGGGGTGGAGGCACATCTTTAAGCCAGTGCAAGCATGCAACCACTGTGCTATAATTCTGCTATGTAGCATATATCACTCCTCTATCTTCTTTTCTCTCTTTACAATCAGTTTTAACATTTAAAGAAAGAAAATTACAACTTTAAAGACGTTCTGATGTGCTCATTGTTGATGGTCTCTGAAGTACAAAAAACATATTGTCTTGGATTTCTTTATAATGTTACCTAGATAGTAAACAGTAAATCTGCCAGTGTTAAATCAACACTATTAGAGTTAAATTAACACTGAGAGTGTTACATTTTGACACCCTCAGTGTTAATTTAACTCTAATAGTGTTGATTTAACACTGGCAGATTTACTGTGTAGACAATTCTGGACCAATCAAGGCCAAGCTAAGGAATTTACAGCTCAGTTATAGCAATTACTAATGTATTGTGGACTAATGTTTAAGATTTATCATAGCACTTTAACTCTGGGCCACATGTGAACCACATACAGACGACCGTGAGAAATGTTTGAATGACATTTCTGGCCAGCCAACTGTTTAATCTCCAAGTTAGAGTTTAATTCAGTCAAATTAAGACTGTGTTCCTGCTCCCAGATTTGGTCATGAACATCATTTCATGGTGGTATGTGGGAAAGAACTGTGTATAAACCAGACATCAGTGATTGTCATCTGCATATAATGTAGATGTTTCATTTGCTATCCAGAATGATGTCTTCTGAAGTTTTTATTGTTTATAAAATTGATAATGGTATGAGTAAACCTTTTATAAAGTTTTCTTTTCGCTACTGTTTTGTCTTAGATGTCCCTGAATGTACCTCTCCACCCTGAAGGAGTGTATAAAAAATGCATTCACTTGTATTAGTGCAACGTTTCAAGGCATTAAATGCTTTGGACATTCTTATCATCACTGTTATCACTATTGCCTGTGCACACTTCTCTAGAATGATGCACTTCATATTAAGCCACTGTGAATGAATACATGATTTAATTTTGCAGTAATTGTGTAGCATTAAAATAATCCTTCTTCTGTTAGCTGTGTTTGAGTTCATGGTTAAGATACATGTTTACAGATTATTTTTGAAGTGAAAATAAGTTAACAAATGTAAAAAAAAAAAATGTATTGAGGCAGCCGTGGCCTGGTGGTTAGAGAACTGGACTTGTGATCTGAAGGTTGCCGGTTCGATTCCCAGATCCAACAGGTCATGACTGAAGTGCCCTTGAGCAAGGCACCTAACCTCTAGCTGCTCCCTGGGCACTGTGACTAGAGCTGCCCACTGCGCCGAGCACGTGTGCTCACTTCCCCCTAGTGTGTGTTCACTAGTGTGTAAATGTGTGTTTCACTGCACGGATTGGGTTAAATTGCGGAAAATTAATTTCCTAAGGGTGTAAAAAGCACGAGGATCAAAACAGTACTCAAAAAAAAATGTAGTTACATTAATAATAAAAAACAAGAAATTTTCACTACAATCTGTAAGAAAATGTAATTTATGTTTGATCACTGTAGAGGATGTTAATTTATCTTCACCTACAAAACATGGAATATGACCAAGGGTGTTCAAACTTTTGCATAAAATTATGGATCAAATGGTTTCCAAAATATAGGCAAATAAAAAATAAAATTTGTACTGTAGAGAAATGATGATCAGTATAGATGGTACCCTCTTTCTTCAGTCAGTAGAAGCTGAGTTATTTGATGGGTAATCATGTTGTCCTGTTACATTTGGAATTTGGCTCATAGGCACCAATATTATGAGAAGGACAAGCCTGAAAGTCCAAACTTGGCTGCATTCAAGCGAACCTTTCAAATGATAAAACTAAAAACAAATAATCTTTGTAGAAAAGCTTGCAATAGCAACAAGACTCCATTAGCACAATCCTTTTAGAGTTGTTGAAAACTTTGCTACAAACTCAATAAAGTGCTGCATTATGGGCTTCCTCTTCATGACCAGTGGTAGGATCCTCATTACTGCCCCAGTCACTTATCAGTGCTCAGAGTGGACGATAACCGCTCTAGCCTGGCGTCAGGTTAATAATTGCTCTGACTCCCATTTAGCCTCCTGTAGATAATCTATCAGCAGAGAGGTTTGGAGCTAAGGAGACAGGGAGTCCGGCACCAAAGCGCCTCCCGAAATAACCCCCAAGTCCACCCTGCCTCTGGGCAGCAGCGATCCTGTTGTAAGGAGCCTAACAAGAACAAACTCAGGAGTGACATGTCATCAGGAGCAGTAATGGGACTGTGGAAAAGAGGCAAAGAGTGGAAGACGTCACTCTGGGGCAATGAAAAGCCCTCTGAGTTGGGTTGGGGCAGACAGAGTAACCCTTGGAATTGATCTCAGGCTACTGCAGAAAATGGATTCCCAGAATACTGAGATGGTAATGTAAGGCTGGATGAAAGACACAGTTCTATAACATTTCCGTAACAACTGTAATGAGCTTATACTGAGTTGATAATGCAAAAAACCAAAACTCTGGCTCTAAGGAAAGTCAAGACAATATAATTAAAAACCTCTTTCCAGCATTAATGCACATTTTGTCACCATCTTATCAAAACCTTGGAATTGTCAAAGCCTAGTTATTTTTGGGTGTGTCTAAGGAGCTAGTGAGCTGTCTTGTTCCATACTCCCTACACACGAATTCGTCTAGATAAGTAGCATTTTAACAAATTAACTAATTCAGCTATCACTCCCAATTCCTGCTAATGTTACTCAAGTAATAATGTCCAACACAGCCTTGTTCAAGCTTGTTGACCTGAATGCTGCCAAATGCTGCTTATGCAGACTGCACACTATCATGGTGTCTTTAGAATAGAAAGTCAGGTGTTGCACAGTTAGTTCTGTGGGCAGCATTCCACTCGTCAGTGAGACTACTCACAAACCTACTTGGTTAATTGATTCAACCACAAATGCACCTCGTCAATTAAATTCCAAAAAGGATAATCCAGTGTTGTGATGAATTCAGCACCCCCGCCGTGATATTACCGGTGGTAATTTCATTGCCTTCATTTTGGTTCTTGTGACCAATGTAAATACAATCCATTCCAGTCATGAATAAAGGAAATACACCTTTTACTGAGGTAAGATGACTGTCTGTGTGTAATCTAACTGTTAACTTTGATTAAACTGCCGATGTGATTTATTATATTACCTCCCTAGCGGCAGCTAACAGCTTACTGTGGCAAGCTGTGTAGCAACACTGATACTGTAAACAATATTCACATAAGCTCACATATGCAAACCTTTGATTTGTTATTGGTTGCTTCCAGCATGGAACCAGCATAAGCGTGCCCCACAGCTCACTAATGAAAGCATGTTGCGCACAAAGTTTTCTACTTCTCACTTGCTTAAATGAACGCTGAGGGGCAGGCCCCATACTCACTAAATGAAGACTGCTGAAAGTACTGACCTTACGCAACATGTACAGGAATATTTTTAATGTATTGGGAATTACTGCCATTTTCATAAGTCAACTACACAACAATGACAGAAAATATTTACATAAAATAAAGGTAAGCAAAATTATTTATTATGTCACAGACTGCTCCGCAGCAACATCTGGTGGGGCCGGGTCCCTGTAAAGAACTATGAACACTCAATGGTGCCCCAAACATTCTTTGCATGGTGAAAAAATTCTTCAAATTGATGAGGAACATGGTCTAGATGGTCCTATAAAGACACCTTTTAAACATGGCTCTATATAGCAACAAAAAGGATTCCAGTGTTATTACAAGCTTGACATCGTAACTACAGCAGAACCATTTTGGGGGCTATACAGAACTATTTTACATCTACACCATATTCCTCATCAATCTGAAGAACCATTTCAATATGGAAAGAACCCTTTATCCATCAAAGGGATCTTTGATTGTTCATGGTTCTATAAATGGTTCTTTACTGAAGAACTCATGAAGAGCCATTGTTTTTAAGAATGTAGAAAAAGAGTGTAACCTTCCCATCAGGGAATCAAACTCTGGTCTTCCGTGTGGCAGGCAGAGAAGCTGTCTAGTAGGGTTGAGCTGGATACTCATTGCAGACAAAGCATTTGTGACGAGTAGATCACGCTACGAGTAAAACTCGTCAATATCAGTGCTCGTGCTGAAGGAAAATCCTCATTGGGTAACTGACTGTCTTCACAATCTGTGATTGGCCCAGTCACACAGAGTGCCTGCCCCTCCCTACCTTAATCAGTATTGTTAAACTTTGTGTGGGGAAAAAATGCCAAGAACGTTAAATAGTAAAAATAAATAATTGAAAGAAAAAAAATTGTTTGATCATAAAATAAAAAAATTAAAATAAAAAAGGAAGTTGTGTTGAGTATGACAACTCTTGTTTATGAATAGTAATTAGTTTTCTTACTTTTGTGATCAAAAACATTGATTTGAATTTCAATGTTGAGGCTGTTCTGTAAATAGTTTTCAAATAAACAATACATATAACAACTTCTGATCAATCCATATCAATTTCAGACTTAAAATAATGTACAGATTTAAGACCCACCCACTTTCAGTTAAACCACGCCCAATTTCAGTTTATGCCCCACCCACTCCGAGTACAGCTACGGATACAGATAATTTAGATGGTTGAACAGATACAGATACAGATAGTGGTGTACTAATATCCCTAATACACTAATGAGAACAATTAATGCCTGATGACTTGAAATCTCTGGGTAAAACAGATTAAAATTACGATAATTTTTTATTTACTTTTCAGGTAAATGAGATTTTGTATGACTTACAACTCAGACATCCAGCATCTCAAATTTTTTATTTTTCACTTCAAGTTTGATTAAATAACTTTTTAAGCAGTATAAAAAAAGAGCTTGAAATATGTCACTTCATGTGTAAGAAACATAAAATATGACAGTTTAATTTTATAAATTCAATTATAAACACAAATGAACTTATTCATGATGCATTAGAATTGTGATTAAGTGTCAAGCATATGCTTTATAACAGGAAACTTCCAGATTAGAATGACATAACTGTCAGCAAAGTTCAAGGTAGCAGCAAGACTCAGACAGACAGTACTGGTGGAATGTGTCTACTCTGGAACTTTCTGGTCTCTAAGACAGTGTCTCGGCAAGTGAAGCCTCATTTATGGTGAAGAGAAGGCGACAGCCAGAGCCCTCAATGAGCATCTGCTGGGAAAACATGGGAGAGATACTCCTACGTGGCACAAGCTGGGAAATGTCTGAGCTAGGCTGTGATTGAGCAGAATCCACAGGCAAAACAACATCTGACGGGTTAGTTTATGCAGATTCTGCAGACATGCAGGCACCCCTGCTTAGAAATATGCTAAGTAGTGGTAACTTATCTGAGGGTACATAGCTTTGTGGAGGCAAGTACAGCCTACATGTCCTTTATATAAACCTAAAACCTGCATGGTGTATAAATATGGCAATACAATGCTATAGTTTAGCAGCTAACTTATGTGGTTGGGGGCGTACAAGAGAACCCTCCCAGCTCAGCTCGGAACAATACGTGACTATATTTTGAGATGTTCTGGCTGGCCAGGTCAAGCACACTTTATAGGTTACAATGTTGGAGTAAATGAGGAGTTTCTATTGCTGTAACCCAGTATTATGAGCCCCTGTGTCTTTTCTATAGCTCTATAAGTTCAGGTTGATTCATTGGTTTAAATATCTAATGTAGGTCAAGATAAAGAAGGCACTGAAGATTGCTCTAGATATAGAAGCTGAGGTAGAACATCAGTGCTCTCTTTTTCTGAATTAGCTTCACTCATACCAGATCTAGCACTACATTGACTGAAGAAGTCAACTTTAGATCCCAATCTTTGCTTGGGATAAGCAGGAAATTGTGTTAATTTCATTTTTTAGTCTTTGCTTCACAGAAATGTTCTCCATTCTTCCACTCTCTCACAAATCAGATTTGCACTGTCCACTTATCCGAGGTAGAATTGATCAGCCAATACCCATTTGGAGTTCCAATTGAAGCTGCAAGACCAGTGTTGCTAATAAACATGATTTTACAACAGCACATCCTGTCTTGAGATAGGGGTCTAAGGTGGCACACGTACGGAGGTTTTTGTTCATTTGGATACAGTGCTGAAAGTTAGAATATCATGAAAAGGTAGATTTGTGTACATAATTCAAAAAGATAAACTAATATTTTATATTAATTACATGTCATTTCAAGCTTTTTTTCTTTTACTGTTGATCAGTTTGGCTTATAATTCATGAAAATCAGAAATTCATCAATCCATCCATTATGTTATCCACTTAATCCTGATCAGGGTTGGGGCTGGTCCCCTACGACCTCACCAGGCACAGTGCAGGGCATTACAGACTGTCCATTGCTGGGCAGAAATGTACATTATTAGAAGTTCTTCAATGATCAGGACCACCACAGAGCAGGTGTTGGATCATTCTCAGCACTGCAGTGACACTGATGTGGTGGTGGTGTGTTAGTGTGTGTTGTGCAGGTATGAGTGGAACAGACACTTTTAAACACTATATGAGCTCAGTGTCCACTCTATTAGATACACCTACCTTGGTTCTCCACTTTGTAGATCTAAAATCAGAGAGCTTATCTGCTGCTGCACAGTTTGTGTTGGTCCTCTAGTTCTTCACTGGTGTTGATAGGACACTGTTGGCTGGATAGTTTTGGTTGGTGCACTATTTTCACTCCATCACTGACACTGAGGTGGTTAAAAACATCAGCACTCAGATCCAACACACTCTAACACACCACCACCACATCAGTGTTACTGTACTGCTGAGAATGATGCACCATCCAAGTAATACCTGCTCTGTGGGGGTCCTGATCATTGAAGAACAGGTTGAAGGGAGGCTGACAAAGTATTCAGAGATGTCTCTAAGTGACTGAGTGTAGATAGAAGAATGATTGGTGTATGTTCCTGTGCAAATGCATCATGACTATTAAAATACCATATGTTCCTGTACAAACACACTGTTCAGAAATAGACATTATAAGATCATGAGCCTCTAAGTTTACAGGAAACCTCATACATGCACTCAGTTTAGGTTACAATTAAACTAAAAAGGAGCACAAAAGATTGGAGCAATGCTTTCTAACTGGAACAATTATAAACAATGCCAGGAATATACAGCACAGTCCCTGTCCCTAAAAGAACATTATAAACACTCTTAACCAACAATTATTTGGCCTGTCTCCAGGCCTGTGATGTCTTTCTGGACCATGCTGGATTGAAACGTAGTCATATAACACATTCACGTATTAAACGGCTGGAGTAGTCCAACTCTCAGCCTCTCTGTTCAGCTCTAATCCATTCCTGTGCGTGCTTTCTAAACATGCCCTTGTTTAGACTCGGAGGGGGAAACAGAATATCTAAGAAATTGAGGAAGGAAATGAGTTGAAAACAAAGGAAAGGGAAAGAAAGGCAGTGTGACGGAGGCAGGGCCGCCGGCCTGCGTGGCTGCTGATTGCGGCTGAGGCTCCGAGCACCCGGCGCCGGCTGAGCAGGCCACAGAGTTCCAGACAGAGAGATTAGCCTGAGCGCTCACGCCAGAATGAGTACACAGTGTCCGTACTGCTCTTGCGCTCTTATGATGCACTTATAAAGGATGAGGTTGTTTTATGTTTATCGACTGGATAGGCTTTGAGCAAAGGCCACTTAAAGGCCCCAAGATGACTTATTTTCATAACAATAGGCTATAACTAGCATATTCAGTAACTTTAGGTTGAATAGCCAACATGCGGTGTATAGGCTACACTATAGTATGTCGTCTACATATCCTATAACAACTATAGGCTATAAACAGTAACTGCAGGAGACAACGCTCTATGCTGTAGTTAATACTGTAGTAACTATAGGCTGTATATAACACTACTGCACATCTATAGTCACAACTATAGGCTATAATGCAGTAGCCAATGATATGCTGTAAGTGTTATAGCTTTAATACTATAACATTATTACTTGATATAGGCTACAATGACTACAAGTATAGTTATAACTATGTAATATGATAACTATATATTACATAATAGGGCTTGACAGAAGACAGCATGAATGCTTGCTCAACAGATTGATCAGTATTTCTCTAAAACTTTACGTGGAGTGGTATGTTTTTTTCTTGGGACATACTGAGAAAGAAAGAGAGAGAGCAAGAGCGAGAGCGAGATATGAAGATTACACAGCGACTGTGTACATCACCAGCCTTACAAAAGCACAGACAGGCGCGTCCTGTCAACAGCAGTGGACTTTGCGTGCGTCGGGCCAGCCAATGTTTACGTCAGCAGGTACAGAGACTGTATCTAATCTCCAGGAGTGAGACAGGGGGTGGGGGTGGGGGTGGCGGGGTCTGGAGTGGCACTGTGGGTCAGGGTGCCTCAGGGGCTGGAGGCTCTAGTGGAAGGAGGGAGAGAAGAGGGAGGAGGAGAAGGAGAGAGGCAGAGGAGAGGGAGTAAATCAGCAGAGGAGATTTGAGACAGGAAGAGCATGGCGTCAGTACTGACTGGAGATAAGGACTTCAGCTCCATACACAAACACACACTCTTTCCCTGGCTCCAGGAGATACATTCTCTCTCTCTCTCTCTCTCTCTCTCTCTCTCTCTCTCTCTCAGAACTGAATGGGTGCTGCAAGAGACACTTTTGCAGACTGCATAAATGTTTCTACTGGACATTATTAGTTTTATTTACTCCTGCAAAGAGTTATGTGGATTTACAGCATATCTTATGCACAGGCATTTTGTTGGGAAGAACAATGAGTGACCTATTCATTCAATGCTCCGCCCACAAATGCATTCTGTTGTAGCAACTGTTACTAGGTTGGACAAGCTTTACATGATGCTAGCAAAATTTCAATTCAGCCTAAAGAATGGAGCCATTATCATTTGATTAGAATGGAAAAAAATTTAAAATTTACAATTACGGTGTGACCTTTCATACTCACATTAAATATACAAATAACATTTTTCTCAATATTTTCAATGCATTTATTTCAAAAGTTGTCTAAACTATCAACACCTGCTATGAAAGAACTGTACTGAAGGTTCAGCACAGGTATATTTTAATAGGACCAACAATGGTAATGTACACTTAAAGGTGCAACATGGTCCTTAAGGTCCTTGTGTACCTTAAAGGTGGTAAATAAATTTTTCTAGGAAAATAGGGCAGATTTGTAACTGACTGTTTTTTAAACAGGCAAAGTCTGGAGTCAGGACAGGTGAGTGTAGTCAATAAAACATGAATTAATTACAACAGAGTCTGATACATGTTCCCTTAATTAAGGTACGGGTGACTAATCCTTCAGAGATCCACCCAACTGACAAGAATTTGTCATATATGTTATATTAATCATATATAAAGTGACATATTTCAAGCCTTTTTAGTTTTAATGCTGATACTGTTTGAATTGCAATTCACTCAAACATTTTATTAATTTGAGATTCTGGAATTCTTATTTTCATGAGCTATAACCAGGGTTCTAAATTAACTTTTTTGATCACCAGCCAATGTGGTTGGTAATTTTCTAAAGTTACCGGCCAATCAGAATTTCTACTAGCCAAATTTTATGCTGTAAAAATAAGATAAATAAGTGCCACTTTTGATCTATCTATCTTTCTATGCATATACAGTATATTATTTGAACAACGTCTTCAGTGCTCTTCTTCAGAAGCGACATCAGAATCTGAGCTACTCTCATTTTTTGCTGCACGTTTGCGCACAAAGTTAGGCCCAGCTGCCCCAGTCAATCCAAGTCCCAACCACCACCGCATTTAGGTTAAAAGTTTTTACTAAACTAACGTTAACTCCCTCCTCTTTCAGTGTGCTCTCTGTTTAGTTCTGGCCCCTTTTACTTTGCTTCTACCTTGACTTTCTCTCTGAAGTCTGTTCAGTGGTGTTCAGTTAGTGTTCATTTCCATGGTTTCTCGAGCTATTTTCACTACAAACTGCATGCCGCCAAAGGCGTATAATGTCATGACGTAGCGCAGGGGTTCACACACTCTTTCAGCCTGCGAACTACTTATCTAATGACTAAGTCAAAATGATCTACCTAATATAAAAATGCAAGACATATTTATTTATAAATATACTGACAGTTTATGTGTACAGTGTATGCTGGTGTACCTTGAATAACTGCATGAACCCTTATTACACAATACAACTGTGTACATGTTTTGTCATTTGCCTACTTTACTCTGATGACTTGCACTGAATGGAATCAGTCAGGGATGCATAGTCTGGACAGTAGTTACTGAGTCAGCCTCAAGCAAACCTCTAAATGATCATCAGTCATAGTGGAACCATACTTGGACTTAATGATCTTCACGTGTGAAAAGGCTGACGCCGAATAATGCAGTCAAGACAAACACACTTCAAAAATGACAGTAAAAAAGTCCTCCACTCCGTATGGAAATGGTCAGTTTTAGGTTTCTTACACAGGCAGAACAAACATACATGTTAAGAACTTACAGTGACAGGTGAACACGGACTACTAGCCAACTTGAAAAAACACTGGTTTACAAATCCAGATGCTGAAAGGAAAACTGCCAAAAATGCAGAAAAGGTGCTTGTGTATGGCAGTTTTCTGTCACACATTGGGCTATAGGTTTTTTGGGATCTGGCAACCCTAATCGCAACTCCGTAAACAACATTCAAGAGATTCAAGAGAGTTTATTGTCATTGTCAAAGAAGGCAACGGAATTGTGTTTGGAGTACAACACTCAGTGGTATTAGCAGCAGATTTTCAAGTAAAGTGCATAGGTAAAAGTGGTCAATGGACAGTACTTGACCCCCCCCCCATCCCACTTAAAGTGCAACAAAGGTTATTTAGTGCAAAAGAAAAAAAAAAGCTTCCTAGCCCCACACATACATCTTACAAAAAGCTACCCCACCAGACATACATCTTACAAAATATAAATAGGTGAACAGCTCCCCACCCCACTATAATAAGTAGCCCCAATAATTAAATAACCCAATGTGTTAACAATCTTGTAAATTCAAAAGTCTTATGGCCTGGGGGTATAGGCTGTTGGCCAGTCTTTTAGAGCTGGTCGTCTATAATTCTTAAGAATAATAATCATATCATAGTTAATTTGACATACAACACACAATAATAATATTTTTTTTGCAATATATAAAGTATTATACTCTTGTAAAAAGACGATCGCAACCAGGGTTGCCAGGTTTGTGAAAATGCATTCACTGGTAAACCTTCCGAGGGGGGATGCAGG